>JAVTVY010038868.1:0-156530 GCA_036873755.1 Hanleya hanleyi
GGAAAAATTGAGTTTTAGGCATTATTTAGCGCGCCAAAGGCGCGCAAAAAAAATTGAGTTTTATTGAATTCAGAAATTGAGTAGATGAAATTTTTTTGTCAAGAATAACCCCTGACATATAACCAGCTGACTTTCCGGCATGATCAAGAGAAAAATATATTGACTCGGCTCACTAAACAGGTTATGGGAATCCCACTCTCTAAAATGGATGTAAAAAGGGTCGTTTTAGCTCAATAAATCAGTTCACATAATGAATTCAGCAAAATCCTCTTGAGACATATCTATCCGCATTAAATGGTAGTAAAAAAGTATATCGTCATCTATCTAATTTGCATAATAATAGGCCAAACATCCTTCGCGCTGTTTAAACAACACTGGCTGGTTCTTCACATGGCAAATTAATTTTATGACATGGAACAATAGCTAAATCAATGCGCCTGAAATCAAAAGTTATCGAGCAAAAACGACCTTTTTACCTCCATTTTAGAGAGCGGGATCACCCTAACCTGCTAAAGCATATTCAGCAGTTTAGCTTCTCACACATAAATGTATCTCTTGGAAGCAAAATGTTCTACTTACGCATCATATTACTTACCCTATATCTGTATTTACAAGGAAGGACCATTATGCCAAAATAAAATTTTGTTTGTTTGGGGTAACCCTAACCAATAAATCTTTTTCTTTCCCTAACAATTTTTTTATTCATCTAAGAAATATAGAGTCTTTTTGAAACGGTCATATATTGAAATTTTATATGTAAACCAGTTAACTGCATAGTTGTAAACCAGGATCCATACAAATGGTAACATAAGTGTGTGGGATGACTTATCCCAGTACGTTATCCATAGATTTCACAGAGTATTATACAAGAATAAGAGGTTCCCATAGAACTTGATCTTGAGATGAAAATTCCCACTTGAGAGAAAGAAAATGATGATGGCTCGGTTGGGATTAATTTCCTGCTCAACAGCGACTTTTCATCCCTTGGTCAAGTTAATATGGGATTCTATTTTCCATATAATTTAATTATTACAGTAACCAATATTAATGTAACAAGGGTTATGTGTAACCCGGCAGCTCGCCATCTTGGGTTTTGTCAATAACATGCAGCTTCGCATAAAGATCGAGCCCTTCAGGTTGCACATCACTAGCAATGACAATACATATTGTTATAAAAATTTGACTTCTTTGTCAGTGATGTTGAAGTTGGTTTGAAAGATGAACTATATTATAAAACTTGAAATAAAGATTACATGTACCTTTTTTTCAAGCAGTAAATTATTGTAAGTCCAGCCTAAACAAAAAACATTAACCTTCCAGCTTGAATCTAACATTGTGCTAAACATAAAAACTTAACCGGACACTGACACCAACACCACCACTTCCCCCCTCTCTCTCCCCTCTCTCTCCCAATACCTCGCCTACTTCGTATACGGCGAGCTAAAAATATCAACAACACAAAAGAATCACTTGATGGCAACTGGCAATTGTCCTGAAACCTGATGTCGAAGCCCCCTTCATCCATGAGTCAAAATCCCACTTCTGTCCCTTGATGCAAATGCATGACCATATGCATGTGTGATTACTCTTGGGTATAGTCATTCTTGAGATATGGTGGTAACGAGAAATCTGTGACAGACGGACGGACATACAAGAGGAAGGCAATACCCTTCTGGGACAAATTGCCTGAGGGGTGAAAAACCAATCTGAGCGTACAAGTGAGAATTTCATCTGAAGCTTAATGTGTAACTGTGGTACTTGTGCGAGTTAGTGTATGTCATATTAAAGATTAAGTAGAAAATATAAAATGTAATAAAATGTAATTTCACTCGTATTCGATATCAGAGGATTCAAAAGCCACTTCCTACAGTTTCACAGTACCTCTTGATGTTCGAGATGATGTTAATGACGTCATGACGCCCTCACAGCATGCTTCATTGTCTGCAGGATGACGTGATGATGCAGAGAATGGAATATATGAGTGAAAATGTACCATTGTGACATGGTTAATCGCTCCATAATATTAAACCGTCACATGTTCCAATGTGCATGTGATACTGTGCACTTTGTGTACAATATATGTAACATTAATTAATAACACTGAATTGAAATTTTTAAAATATAAATCCTATATTTAGAAGATTATCTTGAATATAACATACACAGTTACTGAAAAGCAACAGGAACTTCCCTACCGAAAATCAGACCAAAATTTCAGTGAAATTTGGTTAAAAGACCAAATATCGATTATTTCAGTAATTTCATCAAATTTCAATGAAATTTCAGTGAAATCCCATCTGCCAGTTTAATCTCACTGAAAATTCTGTGAAATCGGTCACTTCAATTTCACCACAAATCTCACTGAAATGCATGAAACAACATATACAGAAAAAAGTGATCTCACTGAATAGTGCTGCATATAAAGACAAGAATGAAGAAAATAAAAGAGGACCATTTTCTTAGCATTTTGTGACCATCTGCTATATACATGAAGTATTTTTACCAAAAATGGAACAATTGAATGTAGAAAGCAAACTTTATCAAAATTATAATTGCACAATGTTTTGCTTGTGTTCATTTAGAAATAATCAATTTATAATGTATAACTCAACAAGAACAATTGCATGCTTTTGTTCTTGTTTAGAAAAAATTGACTTGCCTTTCTCATGAGTGAAAGCAATTTCAGTGGGTTTTTTTAGAAAATCAAATAAAAATTATGAAATCTAAATAAATTAACTCAGTAAAATTATTCCACTATCCTTCAAAAACATACATACATTTTTTGTTGTTATTCTTTGGAGTAATGTCCTTCACTTGGATAAGTTATAGGAAATATTCAGTTTCTAAAACATTTTCCCACAGATATTCTCACAGGAGTTGTCTTCCCTGTAGGTGGCGCTTCGATAGTTTGCTTGTCTTGTTGTTGTTGTTGTTGCAAGATTATGCAACTCGCGAGGTGTTGAACTTCCAACAAATTCACGAAGTACTTGATATCTGTTGGTGGAAGAGGTCAGAAACAGAATACTACTGCTGTATTATGAACTATCAATGACGCGGATGATCTTTTGGTAAATGTTCTGCTATTCATCATGTTGTGATGAGAGTTGGGGAGATATGGACGTCCATCAGCCAATCGACTGACATCCCGCTCTCCTTCTGCGGAGATGTCTCGTGCTGCGAGAACCGCCAATTTCAGACTCCGATTTTCGCTGTTTCGGTTATTGACCTGGTTTCGGGTTTTTTGGGTTTCTGCAAGGATTATCTATGTCATAAATGGACACTTTTTTATAACAAATTCAATTGGTGTTGATTTAGTTTTTAACGAAGACTAAAAAATGCAGTAAAATTGGTCACACTAGGCGATGGGAAACCATGCACGACTGTCAGATGACCTTTCAGAACAACAACAACACATCTGGTAAGTAATTTGCGTTCACGTACAATGTATTTCAAGTGTTAATCAATAAAGTTCTGTGGTTTTGTCTTTCATCATGTTTTATCCCACTTGACCCAAGTTAGTTATCAACAACAATCAGGTTCAGTAAAATCCGTTCCAAACGTTCGTGTTTGGTCTCCGTTGCAAAACAAACACAATGCAACATGCTTGTTATGCAGAAGTCAAGAGTTGTGACACAAGACATTGATCCATATTTCTCAAAGACGGAGTGCTGTGTTGAAAGTTTACCGAAAAGTGGGAAACACATTCATAAGACATTGACAAAATAATTATATTGTTGGAAGGATAAATGTTTTTATATAATCGCAACAGTTTTGTTTTCTTCACAATTTAGAGGAATTGATATTCTTCCCAAATCATGAGATGAACTTTTTATTTAATGGCTTCTCTGACCTTTTTAATAAAATTCAAAATTGTGAATAATTTTTTGAAATAAATCTTGCAAAAAATGACAAAACTATATCTTAATTAGGTCTTTCCATTTCCAATGGATAGACCTTTTGTTATTCTACGGATTATTATTATTATTATTCCACTTTTGAAATAGCGGCTAAACGGCTTGATATACAGCTTAGATATTTGGAACATTTGTAGATACCGGGCTGAAGTTTCTGGTACAGGTGTTCAATTTTGACCTTGACCTTGACCTATTGAGCTATGGGCTTTTTCGATAAAAACACCATTTTCCCAATATTGACCAAACGCATAAGGCGAAGCAGCTGAAATTTAGAATGTAAAAGTTTGCAGATGTATCCAACAAAATAAGCCAATAAAATAAGTAGGTCAGACAAGCAGTTTTCGAGTTCTCTCCCCTGGTGCTGTTTTCCTTGTTGCCGGTGTACAGGCAAAACTAAAGAACCTATCTGAAAGAAAGTAGATGGGTGGTAAGTCCTATATATGGCCATGCTGTAGTTATATTTTTGAAGTGTTACGTAACAAGAAACAGTAGTTATCTCCCCGTTAATAATTCTCAAAATACCTCATTTTGTAAGGAAATAAGCTACGGCATTGATTCTTGTAACATTAATGAACACTTTAATGACCAAAACGTAGGTGACATTAAATTTGACCTTTGACCTGCAGGAACGTCTCTATATGAGTGCAAAGTTTAGAGGTCAACTCTTGAACGGCTTATGCGATCAACCTGTAAATAAGGTCACATGATCTACATGATGTCTCAAGGTCAGAACTTGTGTCAGAACTCGGCCTTGACCTTGACCTTTGAAGTGATGAGCACCCAAATATCGAAAATACGGCTTCCATTTACTGAAAAAGTAACACACTGACAGGTAGAAAACAATGACACAATAGTAAGGACAATATTGTCTTTCTTTCGGTGCTACTTATAACACGATCCTATGTGACCTTCACCTTGAATATCGCACAATGTAAAAAACATTGTTCGCGTTTTTCTCAAAAACTACAACATGCAGGAATCTGTAATTTGGTACATTTGCACGCCATGATACAGGTATGACGTCACTGCATTTTCAACCTGACCTTGACCTTGATTCTTGAGATATGGCCGCCGACAGTTTTGGGACTACAGGGTTATATATGTCGAAAACTGTTGGGAATTTCAAGCTGAAATTTGCACTTGAATCTAGGTCATTATATGACGTAACAGAAAAACATTAGAAGCCACCAAGTTATACCAGAAAGAATAGAACATAATTAGCAATTTGTAAAATTTATGCTTTATTCAAATTTTACGAAAACTATTTACTCAATCATCACTATATTATGCAGTTATTGAGAGAATATATATATGTATTTGCCTGTAGAATTTCAGGAATGTAGCTTTGATGGGTTTGGAGATATTAATAAAACAATTTTCTCTAACTATTAAGCCGCTAAATGGTTCTCTCGCCCTGTTTCTGGTCATTTGTTGATTTCATCTATTCAATGGTCGCTGTCAATTTCGCTATAGCGATTCGGCTGTAGCACTCGAGGCATCCCGTGTTGGCAATAAAATTAATGTTGTGTTACATGACGGGGCTGGCTCATTTTTGAAAACCTTATAACTCTTGAACCGTAATAGATACAGACTTTTAATTTATTACCTCGTACTTCCGACAATGAGTTCTTTCGTTGACAATGACCCCATATTTCCTGGTACAAACCCAAATATGGGCCCAATTTTGCTTCATGTCACATGACCATCGATATTTGGAGTCATTTTGTCGGGAAGAAAAACAGTCTGTCAGAAGCAGTCTCCAGGCGACCAAAACTCAAGCTTGACTTTCTCCATTCAAGCCATTGTTTGGATTCCAGGGACAATTTTCTAAACACATTTCAACGTACTAACATTTTCGGATCGATGAAGGAGCCATCTAGGGCCCAAATGAAGCTCAGAAATGTGTTCAACAGCTGCCGCTTACCAATATAGGCAAGTTTCTTAGAAGAAAAACGCAATAAAAAACTATAAGGTAGAAACAAGCAATGTGAAAAAAGCGTGTCTGTGCGTGTAAAGCGACCAAAACAAAAAATGATCGGGACCAAAGCGGTCTGCGACCATGTATTTACTCATTTGCAGTGAGAAGGGAAAGACCGCGTCATTGTACCAACAATGTCTAGTTAGGCTTCCGACGAAAGTCGAAAGACTTCTTATTATTGTTCGGATTATTATTATTCTTATTATTCTTATTCTTCTCCGTGATTTTGTGATTGCTAAATCTCAGCAACCATTCATTCGATCATGGTCAAACTTCACACAAATATTAGACATGCGGAGATCTAGTGCATATTAAAAATTGATTGTGATTGGTCGCAGGGTTCAGCGGCCATCTTGGATTTACCCCGTTTTCAAAACAATCTCCCAAACCCTACTCCTCTGGAAGAAATGAAGCAACCAACACGAAACTTAGTACACATAATCAATGGATCAGGGTCTCTCAAAACTCTATTTGAGAAGTTACTCCGTAAAACAAAATGGCCGCCAGCGACCAATCAAATCGGTCGGATTTTCAAGTAACGGATTTGAACGTGGAAAGTGTGGAAATATATGTTACATGATATAGTGATCACGAATATGCAACAAATTTGCTTCTAGGTCAGGTGGTTTGGCCGCCATTTTGAATTTTGTGATAAACGGAACACATGTTTGAAGAGCTGTAACTCTTGAACCGTGGGAGATGCAGGTTTCTAATTTGTTGCATTCTATTCTCCAGAAACAGCTCTTTCACAAATATGCCATATATTTTATCGTAGCTCTAATAGTTTTGCCGCTATAGCGGAATCAAATTTGTCAGATTTTCAAGTAATGCCGAAAATCACATAATTTGAGAAGTAATTTTTTTCAATATTACACAAACGACGAGTCGGATTATTCTTAGTTTTGGCGCACATACTCCTTGTATTAAGGATGTGATGACAGAGAAATTACATCGTGATCGATCGAATGGTTTCAGAGGTATGATAGGACGTAAAATTTGAGTAGGTATGAGCATGTGACTGAAACTATACTTTACAAAAGCAGACTGTGAGAAGCGCTATCTCCGGGCAACCAATTTCCAAGCTTAACTTTCTCCATTCAAGTCATTGTCTGGACTCCAGGGACAGTTTTCTGTACCTATTTCAACGTACTAACATTTTCGGTTCGATGAAGGAGCCATCTAGGGCGGAAACGAAGGCCAGAAACGTGTTTCCGACGTGCTGCTGACCAAGAAAAAGTGTTTTTTGAAGCTCAAAACCCATTTTTCAATTTTTGGCATGTTGCCAATAGTTGAGTAAATGAGCCTGCACGTTCCACGGAAGGGGGGGGGGAGGTGGGGTGGCTAGACGGCTGTTAGACGTACACCATAAGTATCTGCGCATGACATATGGCTATCGCAATTGCAAAGACAGCCTAGATATGGAAGCCATCATAACTGCTTGCAGTTCTAGTTATTTCTTGTTCTGCTGTCTGGATATATGCACATTTGATGTGGTCTTACAAAAGTAATTGGTTATTTATTGGCTGTAATATGACATGTATAAAAATTTTCTTGTAAGGGTCTCAATTCCTGGTGTCTTCTTGTCATTTAGCTGGAATTTTGAAGAATACCCTTGCACTGAAATTTCACCTTTCAGTCATTACTGTTATTTCACTGAAATTTCGATCACATTTTGATCTTTTATTATTGTGTTGAAATTTTGCTGAGATCCCACAGAAATTTCACTGATATTTCTACCTTTTCTTTCAGTGTTATTTCAATGAAATTTCACTGAAATTTTGGTCAAAATCACTGAGATCCCACAGAAATTTAATAGAAATTTCGCTAATATTTCACTGATATTTCTACCTTTTCTTTCACTGTTATTTCAATGAAATTCCACTGAAATTTCACTGAGATTTTGGTCTGATTTTCAGTAGGGTTGATAATGTGATGTCTAGCACTGTAATATCACATGTAAGCGTCCTACATGTATCTGTATCTTGTGTGCTGTCCTCAGTGTTTTGTAGGGTGGATGGAGGATGTCTGGTTCCATGCTGCTTCAAAGATTTCTTCTTTGAAGTATGTAGCAGGAACACAACTTGCCTGGGTGGTGCTTAGGTGGTTCGTCGCGATACAGCTGCAATATTGTTGAAAGCGACTTTAAATTCTATTCACTCACTCACTTTAATACAATGGAGTTACTAATTCCTCCAATACTATATCCCAGGTTATCCTTACCATCTGGAGAATGTCTTCATCCTTGGGTACGACCAGCAGCTTCAAGTTAACGTTACTGCAAAAGAAAGAGAAAACCCGAGATCAGAGGGAGGGGTAATACTAGAACAGTCTTCCTGCCGTGCTGACATTTCATGCGATATGCCCGAACAATTAGACTTGTTCTCCTCCAGCGTCTACATATACCAAAGTACGTAAATGCTTTTCCCATCCTCGTTAAGGAACTATTCTTGGATTGACAGGTGTGAAACCGTCATGTTACCCCGTTTATTTTTTCATCCCAGTCAACAAGTGGAAACGAGATAAAAAAAAACAAGTAACTCTATCAATGCATGCATGACATGCACAAAGAGAGAGCATGGTGTGGATAATATTTCATTAGTTTAATAATCTCAGTCAGTCGAATAGTAAAACGAGCTTCCTGAAACAGGGATACTTCATTTATACAGGATTCCTGAAAGCACATGCATGTATACTTTCTTTCTGGTTAAACTTGAGCAGTACAATTTGTGAGAGTTGTTGATCACTCTCCCATATGTAGATTTTGTATTGCCAGACAGTGATCACTGTATTGTAAGAGTGATTCACTCTTGTTCGTATTACCCTCCAATACATTTTCGTTTTCCAGGAGAGTGATGAATAACTCTCCTGGGGGAAAAGTTAGATGAGTGATCACTCTCCTTCACCTTCAGGTAGTCCCTCACAAAAAATTGGAACTGTAAATAGGAAACTGTCCCAGATATAGACTGGACATGAACAGACAGATCATCGCATTATACTATCACCTATTGGCAGAGTGTATAAAAGTTGGCAATTCCAGGAATGATAACCATTGGTTGTTATAGCCATCACATAGAACTAATTACTACTAAACTGCTCAATATCTCTGGTGCATTCAGATTCCACTGGGATGTTTTACAGGTAACCCAGAATGTCAGTCCTTCCACTGAACAGTAACCACATCCCAGCTTTACTGATAACCCAAATATATCACATCTCCAAACATGAATTCCTGCCAAGGAAGCATGCACGTGTATCACTTTCGGAACTACTGACTCAGACGTTGCGTATTCATCATGATCGTAACTAGGTATTGGTGCAACCGTGTAGGTGCATGTAATATACACCGATAAACCTACTCTTTGTGAAAGACGAAATTCCAGGATTTTTTCAGGTCCATACATTTTTCCAGGACCTGATTTTCCTGGACTTTTTGTAACACTTTTTACCATGTTTCATTCATCAAATTCGACAATGTACATTAGAATGAGATGAATATGAATTTCAACTATCAAGTTTCATACAGATATGACTAGATCGAAGAATAAATTCAGTTTGTTAGAAAGAAGTTCCAGCAATTAATTGTGGCAGATATATATATTTGGGGGGGGGGGGGAGGGAGGCCGGGGGAGGGAGGGAGGATCATAATAAAATTCAAAGACTTTTCCATGACTCTTTACATATACAGTCAGAATTCAAGGATTTCCAGGTCCTTGAATTTATTTTCTGAGATTGAATTCAACGAAATCCAGAACCCGCCGTATGAACCCTGGATATAAACACCTGAATCAAATGAAGGTGAACAAGCCCAACTACATCAACCCGTTTTCTTCTCGAGCAAAAATCATTCCGGCCCCCAATTCTTAAGCCCAGGCAAATGTCATACATTGAGCTCATTTTCACCAACCAGTGCCCGAGTGCAGAGATGTTTCAATTGACTGAGCCGTTGACTCTTAACATGCATTTAGATAGGCCAAATATACTATGTTGTAATAAAACTACACTTATTTGATCCAATACTCTTGCATGTCTTGTGAAATAACACATACAGTAATTTCATAATTTTATAATTTGTATATCACAATTAAAGATATCTGCATAACACTTAATTAGTCCCACTGACTGTCAAGGGCAAAAATCGTTGAGGGAGACCAACAGTTTAACAGTTGTCTCCAGGTTCGTGCTCTACTACTTGTATTCAGATTTTTTTTTTCAGAATTGACCTCATCAGGCTTACATGTATAAATTTCACAAGAATATGTTGTGGACAACAGGTGTAGTATGCACAATTGTATGTGGACTTGAACTCAATCTTGATAATACTACAATACCGGTATCACTGAACTGTGCTAGTGTAATAACTTCTGTTCTTTTCCATTCCTGATGCAGTCAATTTCCACTTGCGAATTCCCATAAAAAAAAAACCCAAAAAACCCAACAGATTGCACCTTGAACTTGACAACACATGCAAAACTTCCTCCCCCCTAAGATATGGAGTACATGTAAGTGCCTACTGGCAGTTTAAAGCCACCATTCTCAGCCAGGGGCCTATAGATGTAACAGCTGTTGTTCTGTACTTAAGGCCCCCATGGATCACAGGTGAGAACTCTGACAGGCATATCAGAATGATCCATTGAAATGGGGATTATAGTTGGAGAATTGCTAATCTGTAAGGAAGTGGTGGGTGGATCTGACACATTGGGTTGGGGGGGGGGGGGGGGGGATTGGAGATTCACAGAGAGTGAGTGTGTAATATATTCACAAATAGTCAATCATGTGACTAATCCATGTGCCTAAATACAACCAGGACATTCAAAAATGTTCTGAAACAATGTTTTTCTGCATATTCTCCAGATCTGCAGCATCAAGATGACCTCAAGTGTGAATTTCCGCTTGCTGAGATTTGTTATTTGAAGATATCAATAATTTGTTTCAGGGTGACACTTATGTTCTAATGTAAAAATAACATACCAAAAACAAGAGCCAAAATTGACTTCAATATATATATATGCCGCACTACAAATGTAGTTTGGCATATTCACACTAAGACATATGTCCTGCATTAGTTGGCTGGTGAAATACAGTAGATCACTTATTGGCTGGTAGTTGAACGATGATGAGAGCCAGGGTCAGATCTATACTTTTAATTTGGCCATCCATAAATGATGCTGATTTTTTTTACAGTGGCAAGGCATAATGATATAGGCCACATTATGGGACTCCCAACACCCATGGAAGCTCTAGGAGTATTGCTCTAAAATACAGTCAACTTGCTCTTTAGCATTACTATTGGTGTTAGCATGTTCAGAGAAGACTTGTTTTCAAAGATTTACTCAATTGGGCGCCAAAAATCTATTATAACGGGTTCATACGAAGCTGCGCATCAAAAAACCCCTCGGCTCTGGGTACATTCATAATGTATTCAATTTGAACCAAGATGTCAGAAACACCAAGCAGTCACAAATATACAGATTATCAAAAATTTTGCAATTAGAAATGACCCCTAAGATTTCCGTCCAATCAGAGAAACCGGTATTCATTACATAAGTTTCTTGATGCATCAATGATGTATACCAAATTTTACATCGAACATTTGAACGGTATCAGAGATAGAGACCATTAATGATTTCGCATAAATTAAAGATGGCCGCCCATCCTTCCCGCCACTTACAATATGTGGTTATTCATTGAAAGTCTCTTGATACATTGATGCTGTATATCAAGTTTCGTATAGAACACTGAAATGGTATCAGAGATATACATCATTAAAAATTTTGCATAAATTAAAGATGGCCACCAAGGTTCCCGCTCAATCAGAGAAACCAGAAATGTCATTTGTCGTAAGTCTCTTGATGCATCGATGATGTGTATCAAATATTACATCGAGCACTTGAACGGTATCAGAGAAGGAGATCATTAATGATTTTGCATAAATTAAAGATGGCCGCCCATCCTTCCCCCCCCACTCAGAGGAACTGATGTGGTTATTCAATGCAAGTCAGTTGATACATCGATGCTGTATACCAAGTTTGGTATAGAACACTTAAATTGGATCAGAGATATATATCATTAAAGTTTTTGCATAAATTAAAGATGGCCGCCAAGGTTTTCGGTCAATCAGGTCCTGATTCAAAGTATCTGGATGTATCGATGAGGTATACCAACTTATCGATTTCGCATAAATTAAAGATGGCCTCCAGGATTTCCAGCTAATCAGAAAAGCCGGTTTGGTAATTCATTGAAAGTTGCTTGATGTATCGATGATGTATACCAACTTTCGTATTGAACAGTTGAATGGTTTCCGAGATATGGATCATTATCCATTTCGCATAAAATTAAAGATGGCCGCCAAAGTTTTCACCCAATCAGGTCCCAATTCAATAGGCTTCTGGTCCTCAACTAGGTAAATAAGCATACCAAATTTGGAATTCTTCAGTGGAACCGTTCTCCGGCTATCTCGCTCACGTACAGACGTACGGACGTACGGACGTATGGACAGACGGACGTACAAGACGACGACAATACCCCATGGCCAAAATTGGCCGAGGGGTAAAAAACAGCCTGAATCAGGCAGGCCTGATAGCTGAGAAGTGGGGAGCAGTTGGTCGGCTGGTAGGTGTACCTGCTGGCAATTTTTTTTTCAGTTGGCTGTTTGTTATTACCGGTGCTGGCCAGTTGTCACCCAGCAAAATGAGATAAGTAAATAGGAAACCTTAAAAAATAAGGGACAAAGGACTGGAACGAGTCATATTTCTTTACCTTATATACATATACAGTGAGAAGATACATGTACTTACAAATTTTCCACATCCTCTTTATCACGAATATATGAATCCAGAATAATCAGAGCGATAGAGAGTTAAACGGAAAGTTAAATGGAAAACAGGCAGAGTGTGCAGACCACATGTACATGTATTGCCCAGTTCAGAAGCTTACAGACCAACAATTCACCTGGTAGTACTCTCCAGGACTCTAGCCTCTCACTTAATATCAGAGGTCCAGCTTTCAGGACTCAAAAAATCACTGCTATTCCCCTTCCAGTGCTGCCTTTGAAGCAGGACTGTCTGTGACTGCCGGATACCATTGAGAAACAGCCAGTTTATATCAGTTCAAGTCTGCCTGACAGAGATCTGACAAGACCAATGAAGTCAGTGTGACTGGGTAGAGATTTCCGGGGAGAGAATCTAAATGTTATCGGTGGTGAATCTCCTGATCCCACATGTTAAGGTGAAAGTGTCTAAAAGGCCAGAGCCAATTCAGCAATTTATCCCCAGTAGGTTTTTAATACACAGGCTCTGGCCCTACTGGAATCAACACATCTCATCTCAAAGGGGTGCAGTGAGGGGGAGAGCTCTGAGAATGCCCCCTGGCAGTTCGTGATAGATCAACACTTGATCCTGTTGTTGTTGTTCTTACAACGATACAGTATGTCCTTGAGTGTCATCATCTGGAAGATGTATTTGTCCGTTCTAATTTCTTAACTAAAGGAGCAAAATCATCAGTTCGATCAAAAGTGGTTGAACATACTGTCGAGGCTGGCAATTTCCGAAAATAAATGGTGAAATATGGACTTCTGGAATACAGAGTTCCAGAAATATTCCAGAAGTTTGTTGTCGAAAAGCATTCAGGTTCAGGCTCCTTCTAAAGTTCTGTACAGCTTCGAGGCAACACAGCACATATCACTTAGGCTTACTCAGGCAGACAAGCTTGATCATGATGTGCAGCAAGAAAGGCAGAAAACTGCAAATACCAACAACTCCAGGCAGTATTCCCTTGCTTTTCCCACCGGTATAAAAGCAGCCCACGAGTGAGCGTAGAAAGTGTAAGAATATATATATATATACGCAATATACGTATATATTTACAACAGGCCCTGACTGAAAAACTCTTCAACTTTTTCTGTTCTTCCAGCCTCTAACCCCAAATCCGTTAATCACTGTTCTCCATGAAGCTGCATGGGAGAAATTCTCTGTCCAAACAACTCGTGCAGATAGTTACATGTTGTCGTTGTTTAGCAATGAGGCTTGAATAAGACAAGGGTGAGGGTTCTGGCAACTTTCCCAATATATGTACTTGCTTTCTTGGCTTGGAGTATTTTTTTTCTACACACTACAGCACAGCAGCACCTTTCAACACTCACATGTTCGTTACAGATAACACAAAGTGGATCTTCATTTTCTTCAAGAACTCCTCCCCAGCAAAATATGAAGGGATTTTTAGTTGGTTAAGTCATCTTCGTGAACATCAAGTAAGAACTTACCCCTCACAGACAATTGTACATGTACAACAATGGAAACACTTTCATGTTGGGGAACATTCACAATAAATGTTCTAATGTCTGGCTCACATCCCTCAGCTCACAGATTTTCAGCGATATTCCGAGTACATTTTATGTTTCAGTCAGATCACGACATTGAGTTATATTTCTTTCTTTTTCACACCCGCCGGGAACCTCACAGGATCTCCAGTTAGTCAGCTCTTACAACAAGCTGTCTGAGGAGCTGAGGTCTATTCTTACCATGATGTATTCAGGGATTCATTCACGTCGGTTCTACGTACCGAATTTCGGTTCGTAGATTGAGTTTAAAAACTCAATTTTTCAGTTCAAAACTCAATTTTTTGGAGTAAAAAATCAACATTTTTCACCAAAATATTTATACTCAATTTGTGTGTTGGAAACTGAATTTTCAAGCTCCGGAAACTGAATTTTCAAGCTTCATAAATTCGAAATCTCAATACACGATTGTCGGGAAATCATCTGGTAAAACTCAAATGAGCACCATGATCGCGGTAGCAAATGTGAATCTGTCGGCAACAGGGGTAGAATTTCGACGGGAATCGATTCGCGTAAAGACTCGCCTAAAATGGAACTTGCGGGAATCTATTTGGATTCGCGCAGTCAAAGCTTAGCGTAATCAGTGTGGTGTTCATTCAGGGAGATTTATTCAATATTTCATGGAAATTCAAGTCAAATAGCTGACCTGTAATCAGAAAACACCGAGACATCTTTTCGTCTTGCTGCAAAACGGACAGTTGCGGGGCTTCTTCACATGTTTTGATGACGTAACGCGCAAACTGCAGTTCGGAAACCTTTGCTCGTTTATTTTTTGGAAGCCTTGGATGCTCTCTGTAAAGGTTCCCGACTTGGCGCCAGATGGCGCTAGTGTGAATTCTAACATGCGGTCGTCAAACGAAAAGTACACTAGCGTGAAAATGAAACCTGGGACGTTTGGAGTTTATTTAGCAGATAATTTTGATTCGGATTCATTCATAATTAGAATGACAAACAATTTTCCCAGAGATAGCACACCAGGACAAGTAGAATTAAGCGGTAAGAAATTTATGAAAATAAAAATGGATCGTTTCTTCAGAGACATTGCCTGCATGAGACCTGTCATGAACAACAACAACAACAGCAACGCGGTCGACCTTTTACGTTGAGAACACGCATTTCTTCAGAAGTTTATTTGAGGTCAAGATTTTAAATTTAACGGCACTGCACTTCTTGGCAAATTGTTCGGCCTACTCTTTATAAGGATCATTAATAATAATTGTTTGTCTTACGTTAATATCAACTGCTTGACAGTGGTCAGATTAATTTTATTTATATCTTTTGTCTTGCAATGCAGACAGTCCCAAATGATTTGTTTTTCATATGCAATACAAAGATACAAAAAAAAATAAAAATATTCAGAGTATATACATGTATACTTACAATGTAGTAAAAATGTTTAGGTTGAATCCATTTGTGGAATCCAATACAATCATCGTGTAACTATTTTATAAACTAGTATGATTTTGTTTTTCATCGTTTCTTTCTGACAACATAATGGAAATGAGTAATCGCAATCAATAACACAAAATGAATTTAATTACACAAAAGGTTAAAAATACATCAATGGGTAACAGTAAACAAGGTTCATAGAAGATAATATTTACCCTGGTTTGTAAAAAAAATTATATACCCAACTTCGGGGGAAAAAAATTACCCTGGTTTGTAAAAAATTTATATACTCAATTTTAGGGGGGAAAAATGCCGATAAATTTTATTTTAACTCAATTTGACTGTAAAGAAACTCAATTTTCTGGATTTCGGTTCGTAAAATTTGGACTTCTATGAATCCCTGGTATTATGTGTAGGTCTGGTGAGAAGATGAATATTATGCATGGAATATTCCATGTAGAATACATTCTATATGTACAAGAATGTGAGGTTAAATTTAATTCTCCGTCTCTCTCTTTGTGTACCAGTGTCTTTTCACAGTTTCTCCTCAACTTTCTCTTTCTGAATTTCTCCCAACAGAGCTCTGACAACGACGACATCAGGCCAATAACAATAATTAAGTACCTGTCAAAAGTTTCTCCTCAGCATTATAGGCCCTACATGTATGCACTGTATCATGGTTCAAACATCACAACAAAATACATGTATGTGTGCACTTGTAATTTTTCAAAGAATGACCAGAGCCTTTAAAATGCATGCTGGCTGGGGCTTTTAGTTTTACCGATGTGCCCAAATTAAATGCACCAAAATTAGATGAACGCACCAAAATTAGATGAACTCACATTATAAGAAATTGCAAATATATAATTTTTTATCGTTCTGGTTTTAATCATTTGTAACATGTAAGTTACTACCAAAAGTATACTGTATCTCTCATTTACGTACTTTGAATTTGAGAACATTTTTGCCCGGTTATATCATGTGCTCAAATTAATGTAATCTAAAGATCTGGATCAGATTTTGATAACTAACATGCACCACAGTAACATTGCATCCATCTGTGAGAAGGTCCCATCTGTTGATTTATCAGAGAACATCATTCATTCTGTATTTCCTAGGAGTTTTTTCTCTCGCTAAATTGAGTTTTTGTCCAGTCAGTTTTTCAAGAAGTTTACCCCCTTAATGTGTAATATTCTAATACTTAACATTAACATTTTTGCCAGAATTGAGATTTTTTGTAAGTTTACCATGATTCTTGACTTCTCTATTGAGATTTGAGTGAATTATACAGCGTATTAATGGATGTAAGATGTGACGTCTATGAACCCCTGATTTCTGTATTATAATCAGTCTCTCCTGTTTGCAAAATCTGTAAGAGCGGTTGATCACTCTCCTGGATTTTGTTTTGCAAGAGTGATCACTCTCCAATATCACTCACCATTCCATTCTTAGTTTCTAGGAGAGTGATCAAAAGCTCTCCTGGAGACAAATTTGGGAGAGTGAGAATGATAATATGCTTCAAATTGTTCTACAGTTCCATTAATTGTTCTACAGTTCCATTAATTGTTCTACAGTTCCATTAATTGTTCTACAGTTCCATTAATTGTTCTACAGCTCAATTAATTTCTACAGCTCCATTAATTGTTCTACAGCTCCGTTTTCTCTCTTTCTATATCAGACACATTAATTACACCTTGAACAGTGTACCCTAACCCTGTTTCGTCATTTCTGCCTCATCAGACAGCCAGTCTGTCTATCTGTTCTGTACTTCTTTCACCTTTCTGTGTGTTTTGGCTTTCCCTATGACAAGGAAGACCACTTGTAACTTTCAAAGCTGAGAATTGCTTCCAGATGCGAGACTGACTCGTGCCTTCTTTTTGTGCCCTGTATGGAATGCTTCAAGCCCACACTATCCTCCAGTAAAGAATAACTTGCGAAACAACCGACCCTTGGCAAATTATTCCCCTTCTATTATTACAGGACAAGCCTCTTTCTGATTGGCTCATCGCATACCACACATCGAGAACCAATGACTATGAAGGATACCATTGTGATTCATTCTTTAAATGTTATCATACATATCCGTATACATACAGGAATTTACTTCCTGGCACATATATGTAAATTCCTGGTAACAAAACCTGCTCAATCCTCAAAATAGCTAAAATACAACCATTGTACCATCAATTTGCAGTTCTGGCTAATGATCTCTTTATACATCTAATAATATAGTACAGTATGATAAACAAGAGCCGTGAGCTCACAATCCCCACCAGATTTTTCCCAGTCAGATGAGACAAAACAACAAAATATTTGTAATTATTTAACATTGCTTAATGTTGAAACTATGAAAACAGAATCTGACCTTGAAAAAATGGGTCAAGGTCTGTCATCTTTAAAGGTGAAATGCAAAGGTTTTCATATTTTCCTTTTTGTGTTCTTCATGGGCTAGTTACTGATGGAACTATTCGCCTGTCTACTTCGTTTGACTTTATTTGAAGTATTTGGTCTCCTAGTAGCTTTAGAAAACTGCTCCAAAGTTGGTTTCTCAAGCCTGACCGATTTCAGAAATGAAATCTCTATCGCTTATCTGCCCTTGTTTGACGCTGGTTTGTGACGTCACATCAGACCACCTCGCTGGACGTCGATACTTGTAACGTTCAGTCTTCAAGAGGCTGGTCTGACGTGACGTCATAATCAAGAAAAGATAAGCGATGACGGTTTGTAAATCAGGAATCGGCTGGGTTTGAGGTACTAACTCTTTAAAAGTTTCTAGACGACAAAATACTTCAACTTAAACTAAGCGAAGTAGATTTCCCGATATTTTTATCATCAGTCAACCAATATAAAATATTAAAATGAGAATCTAAAAACTTTCGCATTTCATCTTTAACTTAGTTCTGGATCATCACCAGATGCATACATAGAAATATTTTAGAAAGTCTGGCTACAATTCTTCAAAAAATATCACGATAAACAGTGAATGACCTTGTAAAATAGGTCAAGGTCAGTCAACCTGGGTAGGCCTCTATCTCATCATCAGTCATATGTGCAATATGAATATGGATACCAAAACTGTATCATTAAAAAAATATTGCAAACATTAAAATTTGACCACCTTTTAAATTAGGTCAAGGTCAGTCATTTTCCATAGGTTTCTGACCCATCACCAAGTGCAACTGCTGTATGAATTTGGAGAGCCTGGCTATAGTCCTTCAAGAGACATTTTGTTCACACCAAATATGGACAGACAGATGGACAGACAAACGATGGCAATGACAATAACTCTTTGGCCAAATTTGGTTGAGAGGTAATAATCAATCAAAATCAATTACCACTACTTGAAATGAGTTTAAGGTATACTTGAAATCTGATCATAATTCACATCTCTGGAGTTCACAATTTCCCACTTTTCCCACATTTTCTGACCTAGGTGACCTTGACCTCTGTCTGGCCTTCTGATCTCCAAGTAAATAGGGTTATTGTCTGCCAATATGCAAGTTAGGCATCAAGTTTTGAACCAATTTTGGACATGGAACAGGAGATTTTCCATTTTCTACAGTTTCTCTGGCTTGAGTTAACTTGACCTTTGACCAAAACATAAATAACTTTCTTCTTCGCCCATCGGCACTATGTACCTAATGTACCAATTCATAAACTGGAACTGGAGATTTCCCCCCTTTTTGCACGTTTTCTAGTTCAAGTGACCTTGACATCTAACCTGGTGACCTCAAAATCAATACCATGGAAGCTATTCCCCAGTTATACCTTCAGTTGAAATTTGCAGTGATTGAATAAATAGTTTTCAAGTTATTGTGTTAACAGGAAAATGTGACGCACACACCCACCCACCTACGAACAGTGATTCTATATCCCCCGACCCGGGTCCGGCGGGGAATAATTATCTAATAATTCAAAACTTCTAGTATTTGCCATACCACATACAAATTTTAAGATTGGAATTCAGTTGTGCATGAACTTGCCAGATTACCAGTGGTAAATCTATAAATTCCTAAGAAACACCTAAACACCTGTTTCCTATAGATGCACCAAATTACATTCAAGCTTCACGTCAGGTATAAAGATGAACAAATTGCCAGCAGCACCACAAATGGGGAAGCTGACATTTAAGAATAGTTCATACACTCGACTCCAGTCAGAAAAATAATCACAAAGGTCTCCACAGTACAGATTTATTTATACCACACAAGAAACAGATTTATGTAGAACACGCTGCACATGATTGTATAACTATCATCAGAATGGTTCCCAGCTGGAAGATGTGTGGCAGGCATTTCCATAAGGAAATGCCAGGAGACTGCTCTCCTGGATAACATTTTCAAGGTGAAAAGATGAGCAGATTGGAGTTTTATGTTAATACTTGGACAGCCTAAGACTCGGGCTAGCTAACAGCCAGAGTAGACTTTCACAAAGTGAATCTCCTCACTAAAAAGCCTGCATGTGTACATGCCTCGTGTTGTATAATTAAGGACATGAAATCCAGTGTTCATTATGAACTGCCATTCCACAAGCATAGTTAACTAGTTCTGGCAGACTGCACCACTTTCGTTATCAACTGCCATTCTATTAGCATGGTTAGCTCTGGCAGATCAAACCGCTTTATTTATCAACTGCTATTCCACAAGCATTACTAGCCCTGGCAGATCAAATCACTTTCGTTATCAACTGCCAAATTTCCACAAGCATGGCCAGCCCTGACCGACTGAATCGCTTTCGTTATCAACTGCCAAATTTTCACAAGCATGTCTGGCCCTGACCGACTGAATCGCTTTCGTTATCAACTGCCAAATTTCCACAAGCATGGCCAGCCCTGACTGAATCGCTTTCGTTATCAACTGCCAAATTTCCACAAGCATGGCCAGCCCTGACCGACTGAATCGCTTTCGTTATCAACAGCCAAATTTCCACAAGCATGGCCAGCCCTGACCGACTGAATGGCTTTCGTTATCAACTGCCAAATTTTCACAAGCATGTCTGGCCCTGGCAGATCAAACCGCTGATTTAATTCGATTTTATCTGTACCAATCTTTGGTTGCCCACACATCTGCAAGTTCAGCACAGCACTTAATTCTAGCAATCTCTGTAAACATCAAAACAACTTTCAGGGATCAACAATCAACTTAGGTCACCATATAGATCGAAGAGTGTGTAGATCTCTTCATTGGCCCCTTTAGACCAAGCTATTCACTTTTCTTTTGAAATTGAGACTTCATCAACTCTCTCTGCACCTATAGTTTTCAGCCCTTGAATTTAACCAAGGCCACCTATGATGCCCATAGCTAATTTCAAAGTAATTTTATGCTACTGCCCTTAATTCCCCAAAACTGGCCTTGCCCTCAAATTCAGGCCTGAGTTTTGACAAAAAGAGGGATGAGTGTGTATTGTAAATTTCAATGTGTTGTGGGGGGGAATTTGAATGTTTTAAAGGGGGATAAGTGTATATCATAAATTTGAATGTGTTATAGGGGGACAAGTATATATAATAAATTTGAATGTGTTATAGGGAGACAAGTGTATATAATAAATTTGAATGTGGTATAGGGGGACAAGTATATATAATAAATTTGAATGTGTTATAGGGGAACAAATGTATATCATGAATTTGAATGTGTTATAGGGGGACAAGTATATATAATAAATTTGAATGTGTTATAGGGGGACAAGTGTATATCATGAATTTGAATGTGTTATAGGGGGACAAGTATATATAATAAATTTGAATGTGTTATAGGGGGACAAGTGTATATAATAAATTTGAATGTGTTATAGGGGGACAAGTGTATATCATGAATTTGAATGTGTTATAGGGGGACAAGTGTATATCATAAATTTGAATGTGTTATAGGGGGACAAGTGTATATAATAAATTTGAATGTGTTATAGGGGGACAAGTATATATAATAAATTTGAATGTGTTATAGGGGGACAAGTGTATATAATAAATTTGAATGTGTTATAGGGGGACAAGTGTATATCATAAATTTGAATGTGTTATAGGGGGACAAGTGTATATAATAAATTTGAATGTGTTATAGGGGGACAAGTGTATATCATGAATTTGAATGTGTTATAGGGGGACAAGTGTATATAATAAATTTGAATGTGTTATAGGGGGACAAGTGTATATCATAAATTTGAATGTGTTATAGGGGGACAAGTGTATATAATAAATTTGAATGTGTTATAGGGGGACAAGTGTATATCATGAATTTGAATGTGTTATAGGGGGACAAGTGTATATCATGAATTTGAATGTGTTATAGGGGGACAAGTGTATAGGATCATAAATTTGAATGTGTTATAGGGTAACAAGTGTATATCATAAATTTGAATGTGTTATAGGGGAACAAATGTATATCATGAATTTGAAGGTGTTATAATATAGGTGTATACAAGTGTATATGATCATAAATTTGAATGTGTTTTAGGGGGACAAGTGTATATCATAAATTTGAATGTGTTATAGGGGGACAAGTGTATAGGATCATAAATTTGAATGTGTTATAGGGAGACTCAGACAAGTGTATCATAAATTTGAATATGTTACAAGGGAACCAGTGTGTATTATAAATTTGAATGTGTTATAGGGAGACAAGTGTATAGGATCATAAATTTGAATGTGTTATAGGGGGACAAGTGTATAGGATCATAAATTTGAATGTGTTATAGGGGAACAAGTGTATATCATGAATTTGAATGTGTTATAGGGGAACAAGTGTATATCATAAATTTGAATGTGTTATAGGGGGACAGGTGTACATCATAAATTTGAATGTGTTTTTGAAGGAGTGTGTATCATAAATTTGAATATGTTACAAGGGAACCAGTGTGTATTATAAATTTGAATGTGTTATAAGTGGACAAGTGTGTATCATAAATTTCAATGTGTTACGTTAAATGTTTAGTCTGGGAATTGAAAAGTCTAAGTTCAAATGATAATTTAACTAATATGAAGATTAGGGAGTAAACCTTGTTCATCACGGCTAAGGGGAAAACCGTTCTAACTGGTCTTAAGAGATCTAGTGATGTAATTCCCATACCCAAACAAGAAACTATACAGTTTTTGTAATTGGTGTAAATAAAGGCTCCATATGGCTCACTGGTGTCTGGGGTTAAAAGTGTTTATGTGACTCAGGCTCCCAAAATTCTGCAATACATCAGCATTTAATGTTTGTGAGGTAATACAACACCGAGAGAAAGAGAAAAAAACCCACGCAATAAACACAGAAAAAGGAGCATGTAAAAAAAAGCAATTTCCAAGTTATCTTTCTGCCTTGCTTTGAGTGAACATATCGAATCCAGCGAGATGTAAAAGTAAAAGAGTCTGTGAAGGGATGAGATTTTGATAGACATAACTGTCTGTATGTGATAGACACAGGATCATGGATGGAATAAGCAGATCCCATCAAGCTGGCAACAGTTAAAGGGCCGAGCAAGTAATAGTTACACGATGACACGAGACACTGTATGCCAAATATTGGCAAGATATTGTGCTCGAAGGGGTGACTTAGTGAATATATTACAAGGGAATGATCAAAGGAAATTTGAGGAGTCATTGGATCATCCTTAGATTTATCACATTTATTGTTAAACTTGAACTTGTAAACCAACAGTTTGGAATAAAGGATAGTTGGAGTCGAAATTCAGAAACAATCTGCGTCAAAAGTCAAATTACATGAACACAATGAAAAGAACGGTCGCACACCAGTCTCCTACCTCCCATATTTGTTGTATCTTAAAGAGCAGACAGATATTTCAAGTGTACCTTCTCACATACATATCTGTCTAAGTTCTGGACATGTGTATTCCTCAATTTTATAAAATCAGGGGGCATAACTCCTGAAGGCTTTGTTACTGGCCAATTGCAGAAATCCCCAATAATTATTTTAAACAATGGTCCAATTGCACAAAATGGACAAGTGAATCAGAAAGTGGATGACAGGCTGAGCATGCCTATCTGAACCTTGAACATCAAAACATAAGCTGCCTGTTTTGTTCAGAAAAACATGAAAACTGGATGTTGACATGTAGAAAGTTTACCACATGTCAGTCCAAGTCTTTGACAAAAAAACAATTTTGACAAAAAGTGATATTACTTGATATTAAGCATGCCTGCAAAGTTTCAGAACACTGATGTTTATTTGAAAAGTATTAACATGTATAAAAAACCTTGAACATTAAAGAGAAAGTGTCTATTGTGATCACAAAATCCTGAACATGAAAACTGAATGTAGACTGCTGACACCAGCCAGCCAGCCAAGTAGCCAGTCAACCACACATCATCAATCAATAGAACAGGTTCCATCTGTCCAATAATTGGTCTGGACATTACAAATCTCATTCTGCTCTCGCTGGACAGGCTCCGGTTCTGGTTTATGAAGATCCCATTTTTCAAACACTCTCAAAATCATGTTCTTTCCCATGAAGTTCGTTACTATTTTCATGTGTTCACATAATACACAAAATATATTTTCAGAGCAGTTATCTGTCAAATAGTATTTAAATGTTTGTTGTGATCTCAACCAAATAAATCCACTGAATCCTGTCCAGCCTGTAAGGTAATATAAGCAATTTCTTGAGACTCAATTCAAACTTCATTACTTTATGATAACTTTATTTGATAACTCTGAACTAGAATTTGACCTTCATAAAATAGATCAAGGTCAATCATTTCAATAGGCTTCTTATCCTTCACTAGATGCATATGTGGTATGAATTTACAATGCCTGGCTACAATCCTTCTTGAGATATCTTGTCCACAGAGAAACGTTACAGACAGACAGACGACGCTGAAGACAACACCACTATTCAGAGTAAAGTTGCTTTGAGAACATTGTTGGGTAAATTCACGGTTATTTGACATGTGGCGTGAATAAGGGACAAAATTCCAGGACTGTAACTAGGACTTTCCGCATTCATATACACATTTTTGTCAGCATCACTAAACCAAGAACATGACATATTATGAATACTAGTCTTGACGTTGATCTGTAAGTTCTTTCCATAAAATTAGCAAAAACTCAGCTCAGTTGGCAGAGCGATCTTCACACGAGCCAGAGATTTTTCACTGGTTCATAATTTAAAGTGTCGAAAAATTCTATTTATGAGAAAGCCATTGTGAAATGCAAGAGTGTACATGTACAGTTTTTTCAGATAGGACCTATGATCAATCACATTTTGAAATACAAGGTACAGCAATCAATGAATTTAATGTATCATTTATTCTTTTGATAGAGAAAATGTCTTCTAAATATTGAGATTTTTCAATGATTTCCATCACCAGAAATATGATTTCCTCAGAATCAGTGGCTTACCTGCACTGTATTAAAGCGATGACCTGAGAGTATGACTTCCCGGTGACACTATCACCATTAACGGACACGATACGATCACCAGTGTTCAAGCCGGCGAGATGAGCAGGACCTCCTTCTTTGACATGCTTCACGAAGATTGTGTCCATGGGCTCCAAGCTGCTGAGCTTGGTGCGCTTGACCCGTCGGCCTGCAAGAACAGTGGAAGACCTGGTTACAGCAGAAGGTTAGAACAGTCTTAGATATCTTGACATGAGGAAATACATGTATACGTATGTATATATCTATATAAATATAGAACAACTGACCAATCAACTCTTCTGGACACATTCTTATGGTGAGCATGCCAGCAGTTTACCAATCTCTGCATCACATAGTACTAAGGAGAGTCGCTCTACATCACTCTCCATTTTCTCTAGAAGAGCTATTGTTCACTCTCCTGTTGTAATTATAAGAGGGTCCTTTCTAAAGATCGGTAAAATTCGGTCAAAATCTTTCAGGCAATCAGTATATACCTGTACATGTGGAGTGCAATATTCACAAAAACATGTAAAGCACTGCTGGTTTTAACCCTATCTGGCCTGGGCAATTTGGGGTGTATCGCAGTCTTGAAAGGGGGGGGGGACCCAGTAGGGTTAAGCATGCAGACTCTCCCAGTATTGTTATATTAGAGAGTGTGTCCTCTGTCAAAATGTGAAGTTGGACAAAGACCACATCTACATGTGAAGTTGGACAAAGACCACATCTACATATACGACAATGTGGACAGCAGAATGTATTATGATATATAATATATATATTGGACCGGATGTTCCACTCCCCTGTACCTTTCCCACATCAAGGGAAATCACAGATCCGGGTAAATGATCAGGAACCCAAGTTCCCGTGCAGAGAGAGAATGGCTTGGATACAGGCAAATCATAGGGAAAACAAGTCTTGCTGAAATTTGATCGAAACAAAACAAAACAGTAAGGCAAAACTCCACAATTGAGAAGCTTAAAAAAAAATGTTTTCTTTCACTTCTG
The DNA here is from genome assembly GCA_036873755.1 of Hanleya hanleyi. Classification (NCBI taxonomy): domain Eukaryota; kingdom Metazoa; phylum Mollusca; class Polyplacophora; order Lepidopleurida; family Hanleyidae; genus Hanleya; species Hanleya hanleyi. The sequence goes on from JAVTVY010038868.1 coordinate 25,971, forward strand.
GGTTGTGTTAAAACTAGTTGATCCTGAAACCGATATCTGACAAACAAGTAATACTCCCGGACACCATATATGGCAGACTGAGGCAAATGAATACAATAAACATGGTTGATATCAATCCTGAAAAGTTTCCAGAGTGTAAAATTTTTCAAGTTTTAAATTAGACTTTCGTCACAATAGTGGGCGTTGAAGTGAAAATGGGGTTCAATTTCAATATCAGGAACATTGTAAATAGAGAAAAAATTCCGAGACAAAAATGCATATTCAGTTTCCAGACAGTGCCTGCCAATGTAATTTCAACCAACCTGGGAGAGAGAGAAATAAATTTAATGTCACGTTCAGCAATATTTCCTCCAATAATTCAATCACAGGAAGTGAATTTCCCATGATAAAATCACATTCATCTGAACAGAAAGTCGACAAAAATGCTCCAAATCGACAAAAATGCTCCAAAAATAATGTACATAATCCATATTTTCTTTGTTGTTTTAATAAATTTAGCGGGTGATCAATTTATTAGAACGACTGCTTGAATTTTAATCCATAAAATAGGGGACGATAGAATTTTGATAGGGTGATCGAATTGTACGAACATCAGGTAGGAGCACTTGAACAGACTTCATGATTGTAATTTAAGACCAAGGTGTTGTGAGCTGTAAATCATATGGTACTGGATTCACCATGGTGATCATATTGCTTATATCTTTGTTGAATGTCAGACATAATATTTGCACATGTGTTTCTCACATGGCCAATTTGTTTAAACGACAACAACCTATTTACTTATGGCGGGTGTAGCTGTAAAACACATGGATAGGCTGTGAGGGCACCACATGTGCTACCGTTTTCAACAACAACGCAGTCTGTTTGCATCCTGTGATGACTGAATGGTAGCATTTTGGGGAAGGGAAGAGTTACTCAACACACTGGACTGGTATAGATAATTGGTAAATTGGTGGAGTACAACACTGAAGATGGCAAGGCATGCATGATAGAGACAGCTAGGGCGCTCTTGCCATTATGAGTAAAGAGACATTTTGAACAGGACATAAGGATTATCCTTGAATGTTATCTCTCCAATATGGTATTCAATGGTAGAATTGTTGGTTTAAAATGCCAAGAAAATTGGGGGGGGGGGGGAGGCCGGGAGAACCCAAGTCATCAAAAAAACTCCAAAAATTTTGACGATGTACTACATATGTAACTTCCACCTGTCAACTACCTGTAAATACTCACACTCAGGATTTGTACTGAACCAAAGTCAGCATTTACAAACCTGAAAAAATCCAAATCCACCTGGAACAAGCTATGAGTTAATTGTCGATCACAATACGAAGGGTAAATGTACATGTACAGTGAAACCTGAGCATACTGACACCTGGGTAAACCGACCATCCCATAAGGCCAAGAAAAAAAATATGTCTGTTTCCGGTTACCCGACCGAGTCTAGATAAATCGTGCGACTCTAAAACTTTTATCAGCAAATTCCAACGAAATCACTACCAAGGCCGCGTTTTACGACAACAACAACAACAACCGTAAAGCGGCGCGCCCACTGTCAGCATACCGTAAAGTGTGACTGGAGCTGACCGCATGGCATGGCGGCAGGTTGACGATCTTTTCAGGAAATAAAGCACCTACTTCTAGGTCGGGAATCGAGAAATCAGCAACCTGATTACGCTTCAGTCGACTTGATCATGTTTACCAGGACAATTTTAAACATATTCTCCATGAACTTCGAAAGAAATCTACTGATTTGATGGCTTGAAATGGCGTTTGTTAAAGCAGTGTTTAGCGGACACGGCAGCTTGCAAGCCAAGTGGTGTTCGTTTTCAGCGAAATCGGCGACGACACAGTCAAAGTCGCCGTCAAAGTCTAACCGACCGGTACCATTTCTCCGCTAAAAAATCCAAAATTTCCCCGACTTGTTTTATTATGAATGCATTGAAATAAACCCCCAAGATTCAAGCAAGTAATAATTCTTCTGTTTTCGAGAAATGGCTTGTTCAAATCGTTGTACTGTTGTACAGTCAGGACTCACGTCTCGTTTCTCAAATTGCTCGAATTAGACAGGCGCTGGTACAAACCTCCATGATGTTCAAATTAATTTCCCATTTCATTTTATGTTGTATATGTCAATTTTTTCTTCAGGCCTTTCCAGAAAATAAGTACACTCTCCCTATGGAAGGCACTGAAATTCCACATGGAATTTTGTATTTTTCACTAAAAATCCTTGAAGTTCTACAGGAAAATTTCATCATTTCTGGGCGGAAATCCTTGGAATATATTGTTTTCCATATCAAGTTAATAAATTAAAACGATACTCGTTTTGGTACCGTGGTAAACAGCAGTCAAACACATTATTGGCAATTCTTATTTCCATAATATCAGTACAATAACTGGTTTCAGCAGAACTCATTGAAATATCAAGATTTGCTGGATGCAGTAAAGATAAAAATACCAACGATATATATATTTGATTTGGAGGGTATCTTCCCCCCCCCCCCACCTCTTTATCTTTTGGGGGATAAGATCTTTTGAATATCTGAAAATATGGGGGGATGTGTCCTGGGAGAATATGTTAAAGTGGGTGGAAATGTTATACAATCAAGAATATATTTGTAGACCATTGTATATGGGACAGGAGTACTGGACATCAAAATAAAATTTATTTCCAAAATAAATTTTTTTTTGGTCCTACATGTACCTACTCTATTTTTTTCTGGCCCGTAATCGGAAACAGACATATATTTTTTTTGGGCCTAAATAACGACATTATCCATGGTCCCAGTACTCATATTTGAGGCAGTTTGAACCTTGATAAACCAGAAACCTGTCAAGACTGACACTATCTGGATTCAGGCATAGTCGGTATACATGTACACAGGTTTCACTGTACGTGTCAGATAACTGGTTGATCCTAATATCTCACCTTCGGGATCATTTTCATCTGTGACCAATTCTCCTTCCTGGAAAATATAATATCAAACACGAATAACAAATTTTGAACATGTATTAACCTTCACCTGTGAGATACCTGTACTCCCGACTATTATTATTATTTGAAGCAGTCTCTGATTGGTTGACATGCAGAACACAGGCATGTCCTTAGATCCAAATATGCTCCATATTTTTAGGATATAATTGTAATTATACTGACGGAAATACCAACATGTACTCGACATCTGTGTTGAGTCACCAATTCCCAAATCTCTAATGTTACAGCATATGGAAAGTGAAAAGTGAAAACATGTGGGGCTAGAGTTGTCTGTCACTTAATATTACATGTATGTCAAGAAGAAAATAAACAAGAATCCATCTAGAATGTATGGTATGTTCATGTGATTGACAAATTTATCTTCAGAGACATCCCTCAAACTTTCACTTGTCTACTTTTGGACTTCCTCAATCCTGAATTCCATTGGGCTGGGGTGTACCCAAAACATGTCAAGAAATCTGGCTTTTCAGACAGTTATCTGGCCTGTCAATAAGTAAAATCTCTATTTGAGGATGTGTGTTTTGGTTTCAGCCCAGAGATGGAATTCCAGCGTAATAGCTGGTACAGTTAGTACAGAGATCAGAGAGATGGGACGTGAAAGATTTTCACATATATGTGTATCATTTACGTGTAATTTTATGGTTCCAAAACTTTCATAAAGTCTGGAATTCCCGATAAATCTGGAATCCAATCATTGAGTAGGCCTACAGTACATGTATAACTTAGGGCTCTTATCATTCAATCACTTTCAGACCAGTTTTCAACTGAATTAATGAAAAACTTTGACCAAGTACACTTTACTTTGATAACATCTTATAGACCTACATGTACTCAGGGTTTCAGGTCTCCCCAATTTGTCACAACCTTTATGCAGCACGGCATCATTTTTTTAGGCAGGAAAACAACCCTGAACCAGAGTATTGGTTCGATGTGGACAGGCTACTTGCCCTGTTTCCCCTTCATCTCTAGTTAATTTTTGTCCAAATTTGAAATTGCCTGTGGACAGGTGGACAGATCTCTGGCTAACACCATGGGGAATATGTCAGGGGGGATATTTCAGAGGAAAATGTCATGGGGGGATACCTCAAGGAGAGGGGGGGATACCTCAAGGAGAGGGGGGATACTGTCCCTACCCCAGTAGAGGCACTCCACTCCAGTAAATAAATTACACATGTATCACAGCGACCAAGTAGACTACACTTGCATGCTGAACTGTTCTGGAGATATACATTCAGTTAGAAATGAATACATCTACATCTACCCCATCTCATAGGGTTTCCTGCAGTTGTATAAATGGTAATGATTATGTTCACATGATATCCCCATCAGCAAACAACAAACAAGAGTACGAAATTTGAAAACAAGCAATGTCAATTTTCTAACTCCAAGAGTTAGAAAAGTTCCTTCCAAGATTCTACATGATCTGTAACACTGGATTTCTTTCATCTTATCCAACTGGGAAAGGAAGAGCATGCAGGAAACGTGCAACACAAAATTATGAACCAACTACTCTTACCGAAACATGAATGACATCTTGTTCATCCACTTTCTACATCCCAGTCAACCAGAACTACACATGCAGGAAGGCAGACCTGGCTCTCTATGTATTTGTGAACTGCAGCACTGTCAGTATCTGCCCAGACTGTTCAGACCCGATATGCCTAGTTTATCAGCCTCTCATGTGTTTACAGTAAATTTTTAAAGACCACTGTGCCTTATCAGGCCTATCCTATCCAACTGGCTGACTGATCTCCTTTCTCCAGTCACTATTTCGCACACCAGTTTAGTGTACATGTGCCTGTTATCCTGCTCTCACCCATCTACACGCAGTGAAGCCGTCAGAACCAACACTGCCTGTGTTTTATAGTTCTATCTCCTTGGTTTCTATGAAACTTGTCACAGAGATTCTTACACAAAGAGTTCCTCATGTTGTCTTCATGTTTATATTTAAGACAGTCTATAATATTCAAATTCAATAATTTTTTTCCCAGGTCAACAATTTTAATTTTCCAGGAATCTTTAGTATAATAACTTGCAACAAAGATGAGCAAATTAATGAAAGTGCAGGAACAAAGTTTGGCACAGTAATGCCAGGCATCAGATCGCTGGTTCTCCCAGAAGACGAAAGTAGTGCTTCCACGAGTTTATCTTTATATTATTTTAAGCATTTCCCAGGACTTTCCAGGTTAGCAATTCCAGGAGTTTTAAGGACTTTACTGGAGATGTATGAACCCAGTCCCATCTTCTCCAAGCTAAAAGGTCCAAATTTTGCCTGTCCAAATTTAAATTGCCAGTCCAATGAACAACCTGCACAGACCTCTCGCATTATTAAACTGCATTATGGGTACTCACATTCGCGTTATCGACTGCTGACTCGGGTGGATAGACGATGAAATGTCGTAAGGTAAAACCAAATCCATGCTCTGTTCTGGGCACGAGGACAGTACGAGGGCCTGGCCATGACAGCGCCGAGCTCATCGGGCCGATACCGTCACTCTGTAAAACACAACAATACATCCCATTGAAGAACACAATATAAATATATATATATATGAAAGCAAGACAAACTGCCTTTAGATATATACAAAGATAATATATCGGGAATATATTTGAAATTATTTAAACAGTTTCAATCGAATTGGATTCCCGCGACAGTGGAAAAAGCAAGCCCTTGATGTTGTTGGTAAGAAGACATGACAGCACACTCAAGTTCACTCCTCAGACTTCAATATTACATGTACATGTACTCTCCACTGTAACTTCACAACAATGGGTTCATAGACGTCAAAATATTCAGTTTTTGTCTAGTTGAATTGAGTTTTTGTCCAATTTATATTCAGCTTTTCTACAATTTTATCCCCTTGATGTTTAATATTGTAATACTTTAACATTAGCATTTCTGCTGGAATTGAGTTTTTCATAAAATTACAATGATTCTTGGCTTCAATATTGAGTTTTTGAGTGAATTTCACTACCTATTAACGGTAGTAAAATGTGACTTCTATGAACCCCTGGTACCATCTTTTTTTATATTCAAACCTGGTGAAATTAATTTGAAAAACTTTATGTACAATCAATACATATACATGTATGTTGGATCTACATGTACATGGACATTCTTGAAGACTATAAACAGGTGGAGATAACAACCGTAAAACGCATGTAAGAAAACATAAAACTCCGGAAACCTGACGAGAACAAATTTCCCCAATTATCTTGATGTTAGACAGAGATATGACATCAATTACATATGTACGAAGATGTAGTTTCATGAACATGATGTAATCATTAGATATAAGATATATGTAGGACATGTCAGATTGGATTTCCTGCCCAGGTTACTGTTGTAGGACATATGGTTAGGGATAGATAGCAAATATTGCCTCTGAGAAAAAAACAAGGCAGAAATATACATAAACTCCCATATGCTGTATCAGAACATTGCACATACATGTACATGTATGTATGCACAACTACTCAGCATTTAATTTATCTTTTTCCTTCTCCAAAATTAATTTTTATGTTTCCCACAACCGACACTTTCAAGTACAAAAAGGAAAATAAATATTGAAATTTTTGGGCACACCCTCAGGCTCTATTCCATGGGGCAAAAGTTCTTCAGGGTGGGGTCTGAATGCAAAAGAGAAAATATTATGAGAATCCCGAAAGTTGAAAAAACTAAATTTGCAAAATAGCTAATATCACTCAAATGGTGTTGAACATGCCAAAACATGGTCAGTTTGTGTTCTTTGAGTGTTTTACACAAACTACTGTGCCTTTTGCCCCTGATATTCACTTTAATCTATGAGTTTTCTAAAATAAAGTCATTTGATTTTGTGGGAAAATGGTCATTTGATTTTATAGTTGTGTCCTTTTTAAGGACGCTGTGAGACCCTGTTATCTAACTCTGATGGTAAACATGCAAGAAAAAAAAAAGCATTTAAAAGAGAATTATATATGATTAAATAGAGAGCATCTCTAATTTGGGCATGTTGTTACATGTAAATGTCCTGTCTAGCAGTAATTCAAAGCCCAGATTCTACATTAATTTGTATGTGTTTCTGACAAAGTCCTGTAGCAAAGAGCTGATTTTCTAAAAAATAAAAATGGAAAAGAAAAAAGTAAAACGTACAATGTGTACTCCACTTGTTATGGTAATTCCCCTAATAATTCCATCACAGGAAGTTCACTTTTCAACTCTGTTATTCAAACACAAAGAAAAAGTAACATTTTCATTCTTCATGAGAATTGAAGAAAAGCAATATAATGACAAAATGTGAAACTTTGTGGCTGGTGCCATGAAGAATATTGCCAGATACACGACATTTTTGCTGCACTTCCGGTGATCGAATTATTAGGGGGATTACCGTAATACTGCAAACACAGATACTTGCAGCTGGCCTTCAAGTCCATTTTTTTGTGTGCTGTTCAACTTATCTAACAATGTTCTGTGAAATAAATGTTAATATTCTGTTATACATGTACAATCATCAGGGTGATCTCCACTCCCTACCCTCGTTGATCTTCACAAATTATTCAATTCCTAAACAACAGTATAGAAATTAACTGATCGGTCATAAGTTTATTATCATTAATATGTACATGCCCAATGTAGATTAACGTTAATCTATTCACATATAGATACATGTACTTCTGAATCTATTTGTTCATCTACATTAAATAATTAATCACGAGTTCACGTGCACCGCATTCAAACGGTAAATGTTAATCAATTAGGACATTCCAGAATAATAATTAGCGTTTCGTTTTCTAATTCCTGTTATTGTTTATTCCAGAGCATTCCCTTCTTTAATTGCTATGATCCATCCAGTCAAATGAGATCAATTATACCAGCACCGGGCCTTGCCTTTTGACAGCCCATTGGGTGCTTCTCACAGGATTTTTTTATCAGCCTGGTAAAAAGTGCAGATGTAACTGAATTGAAATCAGTCCCACTGTGAGGAAATCAACCGTCAATAGCCAATACCAGGCCTATGGTATCACTCTGGTAAAACAAATCTGGGAATAGGCTGTTATCACCCACTATACTCATACTTGTATACATATCGGGGCAAACAGGCCCAGGCAAATCTCTCTTGAGATTTGATTTGACTGGGTTAGCGCATATGGAAGGGGAGAGTTGACACCTCAGTCTGTCCAGGAATGTTCAAATTTTGTTTACATTGGTGGGAGGAGCAGGGTGAAGAATGAGATAACAAGAGCCCAAGGGGCTTCAAGATACGCCCGTATATCTGGAATTACATTGGTCCAAATTTAAGGTTGTTTAATAGCCTTGATTCCAAATGGAAGCTAGCAATCCAGAGAAAGGTCTATAATTTTGTGCTTCTGAGCCAAGGACTCACATATCCCACACTGAAATCGACAATAGTCAAACACAAGAAAATAGTAGTTTTCCTGCAAATGGATTCCTTTCGGACGAGAGAATTTTTCATGAAGGAAGAAGAAAGTGATGAAGTAAACCTTTGTTCTTGAGTTAATAAACAGGAATAAGTTCATAAAGGACCGCAGTCCCCGTTAAATTAGTAAATGTATGGTTTCTATTTCACAACAGTTTAACTAAATTCAGCTGTTTCAAACATGTGATTCAACTCCACAGGACAAATGCCATATACATGTAGGGGAGAGAACTCTGAATATTCCAACCTAACACATATAGTCAGCTAAACTTGATTCAGTTTTGGGGAGTGTGACCTTGACCTTTGACAAATTGATCTGAACACGTATGGCTCCTCTTTGCCATGCGAGTGAGGTATACTCAAAGTTTGGTACCAATCCATACCTTGAAACTAGAGATATCACATGGACAACAAATGTTAATGGATGAATTGACAGAACGCAACATTGCATTACACGACCTCGTCTTCGACAGGCATATGAAAATGTGACTTTTAATGATTTCTTGATTTTGGGGTCACAGTGACCTTGACCTTTGACCCACATTTTGGTATGTCCCTCTAATGTATCTACTGGCAGAAAAAAAAAGTAATTTTCAAAGATTTCTTGATTCTGGAGTCACAGTGACCTTGACTATTGACCTTGACCTACATTTTGGTACATGACAAACCGTCTCCCCGTGATTTCTCAATGGACACAAAAAAATCATGATTTTTAACAATTTCACGACTTTGGGGTCACAGTGGCCTTGATCTTTGACCTACATTTTGGTAGGTGACACATCGTGTTCCCCTAATGTATCTACGGACACAAAAAAAAATTTTTAAAAATAATTCTCTGATTTTGGGGTCACAGTGACCTTTGACCTCGACCTATTTTTTAGTATGCAACACTTCATTTCCCCCTATTGAATACACTCACAAAAAAATTAGCAATTTTCGATTATTTCCTGATTTTTCAGTCACACTGACCTTTGACCTCTGACCTCGACCTACATTTGATATGCAACACATCGTCCCCCCCCCTAGGTCATCCACTCACTAAAAATTAGATCTGTAGATTAAAAACAGTCAATGATCAATGATTTCCTGATTTTAGGCAACAGTGACCTTTGACCTCTGACCTTGACCTCAATTTTGGTATGCGACACATCGTCTCCACCTAGCGTATCCACTCACAAAAAATTGCAACTGTGGATAGAAAATATTCACATATATAGACCGGACACGAACACTCCAGTGATTTTCTGGTTTTTAGGCCCGTGACCTTTGACCTCTGACCTCGACCTTCATTTTAGTACGCGAAACATCGTCTCCCCGTAGGGTATCCACTCACCAAAAACTGGAACTGTAGATAGAAAGCTGTCCCAGATATAGACCGGACACGGACGGACAGACGGACGGACGGACGGACGGACAGACAGACAGACAGACGGACGGACGGAAACCGCCATCACATAATACCAGGGATTCATACAAGTCACTTTTTACCACCGGTAATCAGGGGTAAAATTCATTCGAAAACTCAATTCAGATCTCCAAATTTGACTAAATATTTTCAGGTTTTGATGAAAACTCAATAGCCTATTATTTTAAAAAGGATGAAACAATATAAAATGATTGCGAATGGTGGTAAAGTTGAAGAAATACTCAAATTGAAGGAAATTCCAAAACTGAATCTACTCATTTGAGTAAAAACATACTCAAATTTTCGACTTGTATGAATCCCTGAATACGTCCGCCTTTTGGCGGGCGTATAAAAACGATTGCATGAGCAACACTGAGTTATATACATGTGCCAGTCTTCAATGATAGATCTCGAAGAATTAGTTATCATGTACAGCTGGGGATAGGAGGAGAATTACATGCAAGAGTTAGTTTTTGTATCAATATCACAGATAAATATATCAGTTATAATTACATACAAATCATAAAGACTTCTCGCCAATAAAGCAATTACAAATCTGCTGACATATCACCCCATGTCAAAAATTGTTTCCATCATGACTGTTTCAACTCACATCAGTCATGATGAACTGATCCAAGATTCAACCAATTCTGGCATCAGCGGATCATTCCATTAGGAGATCAGGGGGTGTAGGTGTATTTATTTTCAGGGGAGCAGTACAAAATCATTATACCCTCAATTAGTAAGCAATCATTTGCCCCTTTGTTATCTCTTGTGATCATTACATGGTTCTGTGGGTGAGAGCTCTCATGCATGCTATTTAACATTTACACTGCTGTAATTGAATCTGTCAGTCTACACACCTACATACATTGTACATGGAGGCTCATAATTACCCTAATAAATCGTCTACCCAATAAAACATACAGGTATCTTCATTCAGACATTCATACAGACAGTCTATCAGTTCTGTCACCGGGGAAAAGTGACGACGTAATGCTGAATCAATGTTGAACACCAAAACTGGAATCCGTTTTAGCTTACATGTATTTAATAGATGATGTCATGCACAAATACAGAACACTGGTACAAAACAATGAGAGTAATGTCTGAGCGGTTATGAAATTCCAACTCTGTAGCGATTCCTCTAAGCAGGTGTTCCTACTTCGGACGTCTAAAGTGTAGCTAGCTGGATTCACAACCGCTGTCAGATAGCATGGGACTGGTATATATGTGATTACAACAATAGGGGTAATGGGCAGTAGTCATGGTAGTACTGGTTCCAACTTGTACGTCTCTTTGCCCCATGATGACGCCATTTGACGCCCCTTTCTAAACCATACAGGCTTTTTCTAGGCTGCCCCATAGACCTTTTCAGTGATCACCTGTAAATTGTCAGGTACAAATCTATTGGAGGGCTGGGGTCAAAGGTTTATTAATTTTTTTTATTACTTTTACAGTGACTAATAATTTAGCATGTTTAATATTTTCTGAAATAAAATATTATTGAATGAGGTTAATTAATTAATTTATTACATAAGGCGTCAAATGGCGTCATCATGGACTAGGAAGGGGCGTCACCATGGGGCAATGGTAGTAAGCCTCCATGGGGCATAGAGTTAAACAATGTCAATGGTAGCTGATTGCTGACAGTTAAACACATGCTGTGATCACCCACAATATTCAGTACAATAAATATTAGCTGATTGGATAAACCTTGGATACAGACAGAGAACAATTACATTAATCTACGGAATATAGAAGGTAGCTAAATGTGGTCAGAAAGTGCATGTGTATACATGTGTAACTTATCAATGCCTAACTATGGACTATCACAGTTGACCCTGTAGCTAGATACAAACAATTCCTGGATATGTTAATGGTTCAGTTCTGTTACATGTATAGGTCAGTTGCGCGGTGACAGTTCCATTACCACCTCTTTTTGAGCAAAACAGCGTTTCCGGTCACGATCTCTCAGGTAGAAGCTGTCGCACAATGGTCCATTTGTGTTTAAGTCTCATAAATACTGTGAGGCGCAGTCATATCTCTGATTTTGATGAATAACACCACTGCGCTAATGCATGCTGATTGTCCTGGAGATGCTGCCAAAAGTACAACCAAGAGCACCTTGTGCAAGCCAAATGCTCAGTTGTGGAACAATTTGATTCAAATTCGCTCATTAGAGTGTACAACATTACTATAGTTCCGGGAAACCTCAATTTCAAGAGATGTTACAATGTAGGTAAACCAAGATGGTAAATCAGGGAAATACCATCTAGACGTAACGCTATGAAAACTTCGTGCGAAATCATGTTCGTCGATATTCTACGAGATCCCATAATAAGCCAATCACAAAAATTTCTACATTTTCTCTTGACAATGATTGACATTTACTTCACGGAGATTAATATCTTCGCATGGCACAATCTTTAGATATTTTCTATCCCCTCACAAAGCCAGACTTTTCGGTAGGAGTAGACTGTTTGATCTCAACGGTTTTCCACGCACGTTGTCTGGATATGATGCCATATTTGGATACAGTTTCAGGGTAATGTTTATATATTAGACCACGTACTATCGTGTGAAATTGCTGTGGGCATGATTTTGAAATTTCATTGGCTAACAAATATAGTTTCAAATTCGCATGGGATTTATTTTGGGCTGAAGACAGATATAATGTTCCATGGTATTATATCTGAGCTTACTGAGATTGGAGATGTTCTAGATTTTAGGAACATGTACATAATGGAGGTAAATAACACAACAGTTGTAAAGTGATTATCTTGTCCACCCAGGGGGTGATTAACACATACCTGTACTGCGTGTGTCAAAATAAACTGAAGTACAGATTACTAATGATATACGCAAGACTTGAGATGCAATAGATGTACTTTGACCAATTAAACCTTACTCATCTAATCATCAGACAAATCATAGAGATACCCGCTTCTACTCATACACAGTCTGTACATGGTACATACAAGCACAAAGACGACCCATATATCAACTCCTTTATCAGGTGGGTCACAAAGCCCAGGGTGTGACCCTTTACAGTTAAAAGGCACATTTAGTGCGCTTCAATAAAACTGCAGATAAAAGGTCATAAAACTGGGAGAAGTGTGTCACCCATATAATATGGTAATATACTGTACTGTATTGTGTGGGTATAAACAGCATTGAGATGTCTACTATTCAATGACATGGGAAAAACATCCCTGTTAAAGAACTACTTCACTCAACTCAAACACTTCTCTCATATGAAGGCTTTACCCCAAAAATCTACTGAATATTTCTTGCAACTGAACAACAGTTATTGTTTCAGTGACATTTGTGTGTTATCCCAGAAGCTCTGGGTGCCACAATTTCCTTGGTGCGGTTGACGAGTAATTGCGATTTACTCATCCGGTAATATAACTAACATTGTCATGTAGAATTCTATGTAAATGACAGTCAATGTTTAAAGGTGAAATGCAAAGGTATTCATATTTTCCTTTTTAAATTCTTCATGTGCCATTTAACCCTTTCGTACTTATACCGCCCAAAACCGGCCGGTACCGTATATACCCATAACGGCCGAAACCGGCTGCAATTGACCACCACGTAAAAAAATCGCCGCACAGTAAAATGTTCGTCAAGTGAGGGTCTCGGTAGTCCACATCGTTGGACAAGGAAATAGTCGACAATATACCTTCAAATTTTATTGTAAATCATGCAATAAACGTATAACAAGTTTATTTTATTGAAGACGTACCTTCCTTGTGGTGAAAATTGAGAAAATCGGTGAAGAATTTGCCGTTTTTTGACCATTTTCAACGCTATCAAAATCCCATTTCCCGCGGTAGAATGTTAGAGATATTGGTCTCATATTAAAGGTCATTTCCGGCTCTTTCAATCTATGATGAGTGATTCGATTGGATAGGATTGAATAACGAAGGATTTGATTGGATAAAGATGTCATCATTCTTTTGATACCGTGACCAAATTGACCTCGACCGGGCTCTGTTAGTATCGCGAAGCCGATTACTTGAGAATGCGGTTATCGTGTGAGACAATGGCAGCGATTGGCCGGATGTGTGTCTGTGTGTCGGTGTTCAGTGCGTCAGAAAGAAAATGGCGCAGTTGGAAAGTTTAGCGAGCCGACTGTTGGGTTTACAATAGAAATAAAGCGTTCCTCGGATTTATATGTCGGATTAAAACCCACAGGAATGATGTACTGGTATTGTAGCACGATCATCCAGTTGAAATGGGCGATCGTAATGAGATTTTTTCATGGAAACTCTCATTTGGCTGGGACATACTAACGCACGGTATGTTGCCGAAATCAATTTTTTATGTTTGTTTATTTATTTTTTTCGCCTGGTCTGGTTCTATTTTAGACACAAATGGGCAGATATTTTGAAAGACAGATTAATTAAAGTATGGGCTTTCTGAAAATATATATATTTAGCGGGGTTTCAATCAAGCTACATGCAAATACCTTGCTTCAAAAAAGAAGGTCCATAACAAAATCCCTTCGCATGCCTTTATCCGAACATACAAGGCTGACAAATGAGACTATCAGCAAGTAGCAAAGGATTTAATTTGTTATATCAGTCTAACTACATCATTTGAAGTATTTGAAAAGTGCTTCGAAGTTGGCATCTCAGCCCGGCTGATTTCAGAAATGAAATCCGCATCGCTTATCTGCCCTTGAATGACGCTGGTTTGTGACGTCACATCAGACCACCTGGTCGGTCGTCAGTACTTGTAACGTTCAGCCTCCGAGTGGCTGGTCTGACGTGACGTCACTATCAAGGAAAGATAAGCGATGACGTTTTGCAAATCTGAATTCAGCTGGACAAGGGGTACCAACTTTTAAAAAGATTCCAGCAGACAAGATAATTCAAATTAAGCCAAGTGAAGTAGATATACTAGTATTTCTACCATTATTCAACCTATATTAAATGTAAAATGGATAATTGAAAAACCTTTGCATTTCACCTTTCAAGGCCGTTAAATGTGAAAAGGAGAAGAGAAGTGAAAAGATGATTGAACTATCCATGATTATTTGTGTATTTAAATTGACTGAATCAACACATTTTGTCATTGTATATATGTATTAGATCTTGAGCGGTACTCAATTTAAGCAACAGACACATCCTTGTAGTAGAAGTCATGCTGGGTCAATCTGCAAAAGATGCACAAATCCTTTGTACGACTTTTGTGAAGTCGCCATCATATATTGTAAGAGGAGGTTTTAGCTCTTCTGATTGGTCCTTCAAGCGATATAGGAAGGAGGGTAGTTGGTTCAGCAGGAAGTGGCATCAATGATGTTCCAAGGTATCCAGGTCCTGCACCTACATATCAAACAAGTTCTGCATTCACCAATCCAAGGTTTACAATGGATGATTGGCAAACAGGGTACCAACCACCACACAACAATACAGGGATTCACTCCAATGATATGGGCAGTGAAATCAAGTTGAAAAGGATATCCTTGCCAATCTTTTCTGGACAACGAAAGGATTGGCCCGAATTCAAGGCTGTGTGGAAGGAGTTGGCGGAGCGGGCCTATGGCAACAAGACAACCTTGGCTTATGAGCTGAAGCGCTCAGTTAACTCTTTCCCTCTTAGGCTTGTGGGGAATTTTCTCTATCTGACCCATAATAGATTTGTAATGGCGTAGGTCTTCAACTCATGGACACATTTCAATTTTCAAACTTCTCCAGCGATGTCCCATGTCATGCATTATAAACCCTTTTCAAATACTTCAAATGTCCCATGTCATGTGGAGAAATATTTACCAATGGTCTCCCACAGACCCATTCTACGTAATTTGTTCATGTTTTATACCAATATCAGCAACATTTATTCTAAAAATAAGTAATCTTGCGAGAAAATGTGTTCCCGTCTGTTGGAAATCACGAAAAAACCCGAAGAAATTGTCGCATTTTAGCTGCGTTTTGCAGCGTTCTGTTGTTGTTCCGCTGCCATTCCTAGGTTGTCGTATACCATTCTAAAGCTAATTCTTCGCACATTCGGGATTTGACAGACACATAACGAGATGGCAGGTTTTGAACGAGCTAAAACTGGAAAATCCCATATACTTCCTTTAAGGAGAATGAAGAAGGTGAAAATAAAACAGCATCACTGATTGGCCAAGGCTGACAAACTTTTTCATCACGCCCGGCGTGATTGGAACACTGTTTGTTTGCGCGTGGTCGCCATGGCCACTGCAGCGTCAGCAAAAGCCAAAAAAGAATGGCGCATCAACATTTTATAACGGAGATGAACAGGTCCCGGGAAATTATGTAAAATAAACTCAGATGGGCAGATTTGACGAGTTGGTCATCAAGGTTAGATACTTCGGTAGTTTGTGCCCGCGTTACGTAAAATATTCAGGAATTTGGAAGTAGATTTTACTATTTTTCGCACGTTTGTCTTGGAGCACACGAAATAAATTTGTTGTCAAAACGCGCATTTTCCATCGATTATTTCTGTTTCTCTCCCGATTTCATTTTAACCTTACCATAAAACATACCAACAGTCCATATAGTCAGATTCATTGAAATTTTGGCTTTCTGAAAACGTATAGTTTTAATAGGTTTTACTCAAAGTAAACGTCAAAAATTGCAAGAATAATCGACCACATGGAAACTCAAGTGACTCGTCAAAATCCGTCTTCATGAGTTAGGCGAACACTCGTCAAAACACGCTACATGAGGATCTACACAAGTCGTCAAAACCCGCTTATATGAGGGAAAGAGTTAAAGGTGAAGCAGCACAAAGGATCAAGTCAGTTTATGTTACTAAACCAGAGGCATATGATCTAATGTGGCAGAAGCTTGAGGCTTATTATGATGACACTAGTGCGAGTGTACAAGCTGCTCTGGATAGCCTTCATAAACTGAAATTGGTGAAGGATGATGACTATCGATCTTTGGTTGACTTGATTGACGAAGTCGAGTCCACATACAGTCAGCTTGATGAACTGGGTCAGTTGAACACTCTGACCATGAGAGATGTAGATCAGATAACTGCTGTACTACCCAACCATGTGAGATTTGAGTGGATCAGGAAATTCCACGATTTGCCACCTGACGGCAAGATAAAACCGTTCACTCCATTCATGGCATTCTTAAATCGTGAAAGAGAGGCTGTAGCTAGATTAGCTGAAGCACAGCCTAAGAGGAGACAAGATCGCTATGAAGGTGGCAAAGATAAGGATCGTGGCCGCACAGCACATACACACCAGGGTGATGGTAAATGGCGTGACCGAGACAAAACCAAAGCTTCGCCCAGGAAATTCTATCCATGTGCATTCCCAGCTCATCAGAGGGATGGCATTAAACATGTCACAGAGGAATGTAACGAGTTCAAGAAGCTGCCTGCTGGTGGTAAGGAAGGCAAATATGAGGCACTAAAGCAAGTAAATGCTTGTTTCATATGCTTTGGAGACCATCGTAAGGAAAAGTGTCCGAATGGCCGACCATGTTCAGTGTGTTTCAAGACTGGACATCATCCTATACTGTGCAAAGTGAAAGTACACGAGGAAGAAGCAGCTGATACTGCAACTCATGTGAAATCTGCAAGTGAAACTCGAATTGCAGATGGTACACAATTAGCCTTGTACCCCATACAGCAAGCAGTTGTATGTGGAACAGGAAAGAAGGTTGTGGTCTTCTGTGACTGAGGATCCAACACATCCTACATCACTCACCAAGCTGCTGATCGTCTGCAAGCGAAGAGGTTAAACCGTATCATGTTAGATGTTACCACAATGGGTAATGTACAGAAAACCTATGATACACGTCAGTATGAGGTGAACTTGCAAACACACAGTGGTAGAAAAGTGAAAGTCGTTGCTTTCGGCATGAACAGGATCACAGGTCCAGTCAGTAAACTGGATGCTCATGTTCTAAGCAAACTTTTTCCAGACTATGATACAAATGTCCTACAACGACAATCCAGCACAGTGGATATCTTACTGGGATGTGACAATTTCGGTTTGCATCCAAAGAATGAGCTAGCTAGAGCTGGTGATAACCTAAGCATTATGCAGGGTGAGTTGGGCATCTGTCTTCAGGGAACCCATTCAGATCTCAAAGAAGAAACTATATTGGATAGCAACTTGGCTAGGACAGTGCATGATACGCACCAAAGATTTGAATCATTCAATTCATCGTGTGCTCTGCTGAGTTCACACCCAGAGTTCTTGACACCAAGTCACTGTCCAGTGGTACGGAAATCGGTTGCTCACTGCTCACCAACTGTTGAGCCAACACTGACACAAATATCTAGTGACAGTTCGCCATCTATTGATAGTGTTCCTTCCGTTGTGAATGCCACAAACTCTTTCAGCAATAAGAATGTGGAAGAACAGGTGAATTCATTCATAAAGGGTGAAGAACTAGCAACAGAAACAACACCTCGTTGTGGTGGGTGTCGTTGTGGCAAATGTCCCACCATCGGACACACATACTCCTTCAAGGAAGAACAGGAACTGCGAATGATTCAGGACAATTTGAAGTATGATGAGACAAACAAGTGCTGGATTACCAGTTACCCATGGTTGGTAGATCCAAATACTCTGCCTGACAATTATAGTGCTGCATTTGGAACTTTGATGAACACTGAACGTACACTGAAGAAGGACTTACAGTGGGCTAACACTTATGAGTCACAAATCCAGGATATGTTGGACCGGGGTGTAGCACGGAAATTGTCACCAGAAGAAATCGAAGGCTGGACAGGACCAAAATTCTACATAAGTCACCTTGCAGTGTTAAATCCACGTTCACATTCTACACCCGTTCGGATAGTGTTCAATTCTGTTCAAGTGTTCAAGTCTCCCATGGAGTTTCATTGAACAGTTGCCTTGCCAAAGGTCCAGACTGCTATCTGAACAATCTCATTGGTCTATTGTTGAGATGGAGAGAGGAACCAATTGCAGTTGTTGGAGACATTAAGAAGATGTTCAACTCTGTTCATCTGGAGTTGCTCGAGCAACACTGTCATCGCTTTCTGTGGCGAAACTTAGAGCAGGATCGGAAGCCAGATGTGTATGTGATCGGTCAACATGGGTGACACACCTGCCCCTGCCATCAGCACAGAAGCAATCTACAAAACTGCAGACTTGTTCAAACAAGACAGTCCAAGAGCAGCACAACTTCTGAGAAAATCTAGCTACGTGGATGATCTGATTGATTCATTTGAAAGTAAAACCGAGGCTCTTCAGGTATCCCGAGACACAGAGGATATGCTTGAAAAGGGTGGTTTCAAAGTGAAATGCTGGCAGCTCAGTGGTGAGTCAACTGCCAGAACAGAAGGCCAACTTGACGATTGTGCAGTTGTGCAGCCGACGACTGAGAATGCCAAAATGCTGTTGAAAGGAGACGGTGACAATGTTAGAGTCTTAGGCATGGGATGGAAACCGGTAGAAGACTGCATGGTGTTCAAAGTAACACTCAACTTCTCGAAGAAGAAAAAGGCACAGCGCACAGGTCCAAATCTGATGAAATCAGACATTCCACATTCCATTCCTGATATCCTGACAAGACGCATTGTGCTAGAACAAGTCATGACAATCTATGATCCATTGGGTCTGGTATGTCCCTTTACACTCCTCGCTAAAGTGTATCTCCGAGAAACCTGGGCGCGCAAGTTGCAATGGGATGATCAACTTCCATTAGATTTGCGCACCAAATGGATGCATTTTTTCACCATCATGTTTGAATTGGAGCAACTGGAGCTTCAGCGCTGTCTACATCCACCTGATGCTGTAGGGACACCACAACTGATCATTTTGAGTGATGGCAGTGATCTAGTATATGGATTTGCTGCTTACATCAGGTGGAGACTGGAAGGAGGAGACTATTGGTGTAGACTCATCATGGCCAAAAGTAGAATCGCTCCTCTCAACAAGGTCTCTACTCCACAAATGGAGCTAAATGCGGCTGTGCTGTCCAAGAGAGCTCGTGTTATCATTCAGAAGGAACTGAGGTTTGACTTTGATGAAGTTATTCATCTCGTCGATTCTGAGACTGTTCTGAACATGATTAACAAGACCAGTACAAGATTCAAAGTGTATGAAGGAGTCAGAATTGGAGAGATTCAAGCCGCAACTAATGGTGACATGTCCAGCTGGGCATGGATATCTGGTGATCAAAATGTTGCAGACTGGCTTACCAGAGGCCACACTCCTATGCAACTGTGAGCTGACACAGAGTGGTGGAATGGCCCATCCATTCTATACAAACCCGTTGAACTATGGAGTCTGAAGCTAGGTCTTCAAAAGGAAGATCCCTTACCTGGAGAGAAAAGGGTCTGTGCCACAGCGGCAACAGAAGCTGCTTTCCACCTGATCGACTACAAACGGTATGGTTCTATTGACAGAGTCATTTGGGTAATCGCAAGGCTACGCAACATAGCAAAGAACAAATCATTCCGAGGTGCGCACAGTAGTCTAGTAACCCCTCAGCAGCTACGTGAAGCAGACGACTATGTTGTCAAGGACATACAAAGCACTATCCATGATGAATTAGAGAAAGGTAGTGGAAAAGCTGGCAAAGGAGAGCTAGATTGACCCCTGTATGCTAGATTGACCCCTGTGAAGGGTCCAAATGGCATATGGGTAGTTGGACAGCGCATGCAGAAATACAATGCCATGACTTCTGACTCGGAACTCCAGAAGCTTCTTCCAGCAAGACATCATGGAACCCGTCTGTTCATGGAACGAGCACATCGAGCAGGACACAGAGGACGTGAAGCAACACTTGCAAGATTTCGACAGTACTTCTGGGTACCTCATGGTGACAAATTAGCTAAGAAAGTGAAACAGAACTGTCAGTTGTGTAAACTGAGGGAACCAATCCTGTTGCAGCAGGAAATGGGTCTGCTACCTGAGGCCCGTTTGAAACCTTCTGTGCCATTCAATCACATCATGCTTGATCTGTTCGGACCATATCCTGTTCGTGGAGAAGTGCAAAAACGAACGACTGGCAAGGCATACGGTGTTATCTTCACTGATCTCACCATGAGGGCTGTACATATTGAAGCAGTTTTTGGATATGACACAAGCTCATTCTTGATGGCGCTCAGTAGGTTTGCGAGTATTCGTGGTTGGCCAGAAGTGATATACAGTGACCCTGGCTCACAGCTAGTTGGGGCGGAACGCGAGTTGAAGGAAGCATGGGAAAACATTGACAAGGACATGCTGCAGAGAAATACTACAGAGAAGGGACTAAGTTGGATCTTTGGACCGGCAGATAGCCCATGGCGCCAAGGTGCTGTTGAATCGCTAGTGAAGAGTGCTAAAAGAGCAATCAACTTTGCTGTACACAACCAGCGTCTTTCTGTGCCGGAGTTTCTTACAGTATGCACTGAAGTAGCTAACCTTCTCAATGAACGACCCAAGTGAAGACTCCGATATAAATGTACTCACACCTAACAGTCTTCTACTTGGGCGTGCAACTGCCAAAAATCCAGGAGGATGGCAACCTCATAGCTCTGACACTACCAGATACCACTTGGTACAAACCATCGCTGATCATTTCTGGAAGAAGTGGGTGGAGCTATACGCCCCCACTCTGGTGGTGAGACAGAAGTGGTCTACTTCTCACCGCAATCTAAGACCTGGAGATGTCGTCATCGTGGCTGACAAAAACATTCTTCGTGGAGAATACCGCTTGGGTCTTGTGAAAGATGTCTTTCCAGGCGGAGACGGGAAAGTGCGCCAGGTTACTCTCACCTACAAAAACTACAAAGTTGGTGAGAAAGTTCAACAATACAGTGGAGCCAAAGACACGATTGTGACGCGAAGTGCTCGACGACTCGCTCTACTGGTACCTGTGGATTATAATTCACAACAAATAGAGTAGGACAATACCAGTGGAGAGACTTTAGTGTAATGGAGAGCATAATCTGAGACAATTGAAAGATTTAATGTGTTTCAATGACATTAGAACTAGGTGTGATCGCAGCGACCTCCACCCTCCCGGTGTATTGGAATGTTGGGACAGTTCCATTGACCTTATATTTCGCTGCATTCACTGATCATTATAAATACTGAGATTAGTTGTCCTATTGACCGCACATTTTTCTGCATTCACTGATTATTGTAAATAATGTGATTAGTTTCGAGTGTGAACTTTATATTCCTCTAATCCAGAAGTCATTTGGTTTGTTCTTCAGGTGATCGGATTACGTGTAAGAAGTAACCACTGAGGACTGCATTCGCGAGGAAAGTTTTACCAAGTCTTGAACAGTCTCGATACAAATTTGACAGATTGTAACACAGTGGCATGGTCACAGAAGTGTTGTCGAATAAATACATGACTTTTAACAGACTTGCGTTGGTCTAGTGAAATTAACCCTAATGAGTGCAAGAGTCCCCCAGTAATTCCGATACAGATAACTCTCACTCCATGACAATAAAGTTCACACATGATGTGGCATGATTTTATTTCCAAAAGATGATGTTAGTTGCGATGATGGGTGGGTACAGTTTGCAGAAGGACCCACTTATATCTCTCGAGGAGTGCAGGATGCAGCCCAAAATCTTCTAAATAGTCTCTCGCCTAATTTTTAAAATCTGCAAGAGCTGTTGATCACTCTCCTGGATTCTGTTTTACACTAGAGATTTGAGAGGTATCACAATCTCACTAATACATGTCAATCTTTCTGTTTTACACTAGAGATTTGAGAGGTATCACAATCTCACTAATACATGTCAATCTTTCTGTTTTACACTAGAGATTTGAGAGGTATCACAATCTCACTAATACATGTCAATCTTTCTGTTTTACACTAGTGATTTGAGAGGTATCACAATCTCACTAATACATGTCAATCTTTCTGTTTTACACTAGAGATTTGAGAGGTATCACAATCTCACTAATACATGTCAATCTTTCTGTTTTACACTAGAGATTTGAGAGGTATCACAATCTCACTAATACATGTCAATCTTTCTGTTTTACACTAGTGATTTGAGAGGTATCACAATCTCACTAATACATGTCAATCTTTCTGTTTTACACTAGAGATTTGAGAGGTATCACAATCTCACTAATACATGTCAATCTTTCTGTTTTACACTAGTGATTTGAGAGGTATCACAATCTCACTAATACATGTCAATCTTTCTGTTTTACACTAGAGATTTGAGAGGTATCACAATCTCACTAATACATGTCAATCTTTCTGTTTTACACTAGTGATTTGAGAGGTATCACAATCTCACTAATACATGTCAATCTTTCTGTTTTACACTAGAGATTTGAGAGGTATCACAATCTCACTAATACATGTCAATCTTTCTGTTTTACACTAGAGATTTGAGAGGTATCACAATCTCACTAATACATGTCAATCTTTCTGTTTTACACTAGTGATTTGAGAGGTATCACAATCTCACTAATACATGTCAATCTTTCTGTTTTACACTAGAGATTTGAAAGGTATCACAATCTCACTAATACATGTCAATCTTTCTGTTTTACACTAGAGATTTGAGAGGTACCACAATCTCACTAATACATGTCAATCTTTCTGTTTTACACTAGTGATTTGAGAGGTATCACAATCTCACTATGAGAGGTATCACAATCTCACTATGAGGTATCACAATCTCACTAATACATGTCAATCTTTCTGTTTTACACTAGTGATTTGAGAGGTATCACAATCTCACTAATACATGTCAATCTTTCTGTTTTACACTAGTGATTTGAGAGGTATCACAATCTCACTAATACATGTCGATCTTTCTGTTTTACACTAGTGATTTGAGAGGTATCACAATCTCACTAATACATGTCAATCTTTGGCAATTTTGAGAACAGTGATCAAAAGCTCTACTGGAGCAGAATTTAGGAGAGTGATGGATAGCGAGAGTGATCCCTCTCTTTAAAACTGAGAGACCCAACATGGTGACCAATACGTACGATTGTTGAGAATTAGATATCATAGACATGATCACTTTGGGGAGTGACTACAAAAGGGAAAGTCTGGGAAGGGGGGAATTGTAGCAAATACCAGACACATGATATGCAATACATAAAACCTCAACCTACCCTCCATAAATACAGATGACCTCCTATGATCTTGAACACTGCAAATCTAGAGGAGCTGCTTTGGTTGGAATAAAGTAAAACTGCAGTACATCTGCTTCCACTCATTGTTAAAACTTCAACTCTATCCAACAACGACATCCGCATGTCCATCTCCCTCGGTTACAGTGAGGAGAATGCGATGGTTCATACATGTAGCAGAGGAATTGTTGAACAGTATCAAGTTTGCATAAGTGGGCATTCTAATGTGAATTTTTATACCTGCATGAACATGACAGGAGATATTAGAACACATAATATGTCACTTTCCAACTAGACATAATTATGCCAATTATTGAAGGCCACATAAAAAAAATCTACATTTAGAATGTCAATGGTAGACTTGAATTGATAATAAAAAAAGCGGCCCCTGTTTTATTTCTGGGGAAGGTTGGGACGAGTCGAATCAAATAAAATTAATTGATTTGAGTTTAAGAAGTTGTCAACAAGCTTACGATAATACAATCTTAGGCCCTTGTTAGTTGATTGTTCATTATTCAAGAGTGGTTCGCATAGACATTTTAGGGGCAAATAATAAAAAAAATAGTTCATGCAAGATCCCCTTTTCTTCATATTTACATGCTGGATATCTTCAAGGGTGATGAAATTATATATTGTTAGTCCCTAAAAAGTTACTTTCTAAAAATAGGGTGAATGTGGTGTTGTCGTTTTGAAGCTATTAAAAATAATGAAAATAAATCAGGGTAGTCAAAAAGTAACTCCGGGTGATTGAAAAATAAATGGTGTCATCAGTCATGAGAAACTCGATGAAGAAATAATTTTAAGCGGCCTCAATAACTTCAAAAATTATAATTGTGTTGCAATTAAAATTAGAAAGCGCAATTAAAGCTGCATTCAGTAAACTTCCTTGTTTTTCCCAAAATGTTCAAAATAATTGCACATTTTTCATGATCATGCAGTACATACATGTACATATGCTGGTCAACAGGAACCAGACAGTTGCAGATACATGTATGTACATGAATTCAATTCTCATAAGCTGTCAAAAGTAAACACAATCTGGTTAATTGACAGCTCTATCTTATTTGTATCCATAGAAACCAGTCTCAGGCAGATTATTTTAAGAATTCAGACTCAAGAAGCTCAGAAATGCATTTTAAGTTATATGTACACTTTTTTTCTCCTCAAACAAATCAGACTTGATATAATTGTAATTTGTTCCCGTATACTTTATTCTTGGCCCCAATTTCACTCTGAATCAGGGCTTGTACATGATGTTTAAACACCTGACCCAGATATCATGAGAACATATTAACCCAAATCAATAAATACATTGTACAAGTATTATATAAATATGTCACTAAATTCATGTGAAAAATGTCCCAGCAGGTAGGCTACAAGTAGTCCGACATAATCAAGCCTGGCAATATTAAAATGTGAAGTGCACATTGTACTGTAATGGCGGAGTACTCCATATTATTTCACACCATGAAGCCTGTAGTAGGCTCCATGGTCACACATTCAGTTTAAATTGTAATCTTCTCAATAATATGGCTATTGGGGGAAATCAACCCCCAATTAAACCACCTTTATAATATAGATTTTCAGGTTTACGGGTTGAAATAAAATGAATTCATGAATTTGGGGGGAATCCATAGCAGTGCACCCTGCCTTATATCAGAATGTACAGCAGTACATGTCAAGGGAACAAGAAGTGTGCAGAGAGAGAGGCAGAATTAAGGTTTAAGGTCGCATTCAGCAACATTTCAGCTATTTAGCGACGAGAAGTGTGCATAGTCCTGTGATGTACACTAAGTCTAAATGTCACTCCATGGTATACAACATCTGTATTAGTCAAGTATTAGTATTACATGTACATGTACATGTAGGTGTAGGTGAATCATGCTTGGAGTGGAAATCAAGGCTTTTATCTACATGTGAAGAGCTAACTCTTAGGGGTTCTACTCTCCACATCAAAATGAGACTGCAATGTTCAACTCTTTGCCCCATGATGACCCAATTTGACGCCCCTTTCTAAACCAGACCTTTTTGGTGATCATCAGTAAATTGTCAGGTACAAATCTACTGGATTTCTTGAGGTCAAAGGTTTATTAATTTTTTGTATTATTTTTACAGCGACCAATAATTTAGCATGTTTAATATTTCCTGAAATGAAATATTATTGAGTGAGGTTAATTACTTAATTACAAATGGCGTCATCATGGACTAGGAAGGGGCGTCAAATGGCATCACCATGGGGTAATGGTTGTAAGCTTCCATGGGGCATAGAGTTAACCCACAAGAGCAGTAGATTACTTGCCGGTCATTTCATTATAACAGGGGCTAACATATGTACACGAGTGAATGAGAGTGAGTACGGTTCAATGTACTTGTAACAGAGCCAATCAAATGTTAGTATTTCATAGTACTGTCTCACTGAATTAGCAAGCCATATGCAGACATGACACCCTACCCAGTGACATTATACTGACACCGAGTGAACCAGTCCTTATTCTATCCTCTTAATGCTGAGTGCAGGGCTTCGTGTTTAGAATTAGTGCGAGAGCTAAAAATAGATCACGTCAAAATATTTACGAGTGTATTTGAAAGTCAGGCGAGTGGTTGCAATATAATACCACATAAAATTTGACAGTTTACGTGAGCTAAAAATCACTCTCATGACATGAATTTACACGAGTGTTTGTGTGCAGGTGAGCTATCATTCGCGCTAAACACGAAGCGCTGGAGTGTAAGCGAGGAAGCAACAAGTTCCATTTTTCAAGTCTTTGGTATGACCCGGTCTGGGATTGAACTTAGTACCTACCAATTACCCCACACCAAGTTACAGTGGGTCACCACTATTGGAAGTGATCAGGGAGCTTCTTGAAATTGGGGCATACTTGGAACTGGCATAAGGCATTCTAAACAGAGTAGCATGGTGCGCCGTGTTGGAACTCCTAGGAACTCCATGCCCTACAGTTTGGAACTCAGCAGAAAGGATGGCTTATGTCATACCATGCAGCAGCATGGGGGGAATGGCCTAACTGGAACTCTAATCCATCCAGATCAGAACACCAAACTGGGCATGGTGTATCCCATTTGAATAACCGGCATATGCCATCCCTACCAGGGAACTCAGTTCCTAATTTCAAGAAGCTCCCTAACATGAAACCAGGGCATAACACTTTCTAACATGACAGATACTGTATATTATAAATATATTTCTCAGAATCTGGCTTACATGTGATTCTTGTGCTAACTTTAGACTTTTCCACGAGGGGACACTGTGGGGTACGTTAGATCATAATATTGTGGTAACTAGAGAACAGCATGGTGACCTTCCAGTTGCTCAGACAATACACAGCTCTATGTATATATTACCGATATTAGGAAATATGTAGCGGAAACCCATTGAAGCAGGAGAAGTTCTGTATATGGTTTGGTTTGATTGGGCACTCCATCACAATACAATGGGCACTGGTCATACAGAGTATGCCGTGCAACCGGTTCCCCTACACCGCCCTACACATGCTCCCTCATACCAATGAAGCATAGCCACTGGTAATAAATATCTGTTCCCTGTGATATATACGAGGATCTGTATCACTCGTATAACCAGTCAACATTCACCAGTACATACCTTTCAGGGCTACATGTAGCCATCTTTCTCCACATATTGTCCAGCGTGCTTGTACAGTGGTATTGTGCAGGCTGAAAAGTGTAAAGCTGTGTGATATTCCCTGTTAAACCTTAACTGGTGCCGGAGGTCACAATACACCTTGTTACCTTAAGATCAGAGTGGCCTAGGTAAAAGTAAACCACCAGTGCCTGATAAACCTGCTGTACATGTACATATGGGTTAATATGGTCAAGGTTGATTAGCTCCCACTAGATAGACGGACTGAGGAACTGCACTGCCCTGCAGAGTCAGCCAACTATTCTCAGCCTCCAGCCAACTATTCCCATCTTCGGTACTACATGCACAGTCAATGTACATTCAAGCTCTGTATTAATATCTAGCTTGTAGTTCTTGTCTAGAAAACAGATTTCCTCATTCAGAGAGATATGGTAATATCATTGACCCAGAATGCAATTTTTAAGACACATTTTCGTGACCAATTAAAAATACATCTCCGTACTTTGTGAAGATCATTGAGGTCAGCAGAAATACTGAATCAGAAAGATGCGATATTCTAAATACAGCATGTCTAGACTGTGATTTTAATTAAAATAATAAAAATCCAAATGTCTCCTAAAAATCCTTCTCTGAACAGGCCATACACTGAGCTTTGAACATGAGACAGCAAATAGATGAGAATGAATACACTGTATCTTCTGTAATTTGATGAAGGACACCAAGTTCAACAAGCCAAAGCTGCATGGTTTATTTAAAAGTCCTTGCTACTGTTTGAATATCATGATAAAAGTATCCAAAAATATGACTGTAGATGCATATATCTGCATTCGTGTGGAATATCAAGCCTTAGAAGATAGCCAAGATAGCAGCGTCTGGATATTTTGAAGTCGATCTGAAATCCTTGCCAAGGACACACATATGAATGAAAGAGTTGACATTGTGACTGCCAGTACATGTAGATATAAACAACCAGTGTTAACCCAAGAACTAAAACTGTTCCCATGTAGAGCTTTTCCTCTTTAAAAATAAAACCTGAAAAAAAAAATACTTGAAAGTACATGCATCTAATGTACACTACAACAAACATGTATACTTTCAAAAAAAAAACTTTACACAAGCTTTTATTGTTGTGGAGAACTTGTTAATTGAATGGCACACAAAAATACTTACTGTTGAAACATGAAAGCTCGCAGAATCAATTATCAGTTGGCTGATAGCTTAGAACTCCTTCAAGATATCTTTACTTGTGTATAGACATAAATTTACACCTTAAAGAACCTAATCAGGAGTATACATGTACCGATTTTGTCACACATGGCCGCCCTAGCGTGACGGCAATAAATCTGGTGCAGGAACATCTACATGTATGATTGACATCACAAATGAAACAGGGGTTGAAGGCGTTCTCTCCACAAAAGCAAACACCGTTTATAATTGTAAATAATTTCATGGTTTAATAGCTTGATGGGTAAATAAATGTTCCCCTCAGAACTTAACTTATAAATAACAACAAAGCAGATGCAGGGCTGACAAATCATTGGTTAGGGGCTATGATGATCTGAGTACAGTCAAAATAGACTGTGGGAAGACTTCAGGAAACATGAAAATATCTCACTTCTACACTGTATGATGTAATTCTGTATTCAGAACAGATAATCAAATAAATTTCAAGTGCATACATGTTCACATAAAACACCCATTCTACAGAGTAATGTCGAAATTTACACCTGTCTATCTGTCCCTGATGGGTAATTTTTTAAAGAGACAAGTAGAGAATAAAGTACCTGTCTCCAGTGACAGGAAGCCAATATTTTTTTTTTTTTTTTTTTGGTGTTCAAAATATATCTTTGACAAAATTAATTCAAAACTGCTGTTAATTGGAGCAAGGAAACAGGGTGTCATTAATTTGTTTGTAGCTTGCAACATTAGGCTTGAATTTACATGTAACTTTGTAAGCTTACTTGACAACTGATTGCATGTTCGGGTAATTCTTAAAGATGACAGGTAAACTTTTTGATCACCTGTCTTGTGTGTCAGGTAAATTATTTTGAATATTTTGATCCCTGACTCTAACACATGGTTCAATCTCCCATATCCAAAACACTATTCTAATTTTTTCACTCCCATATTTACCCTCTACCCCCCCCCCCCCACACACACACACACACACACCACTGAAAATAACACAGGTACAGGCAGATAGGTGAAAGCTTTACATGTACCACTGCTTTACATATAGGATGAATGACGTATCCCTCCTACATGCAGCAATTTATATATTTTCAGAATTTCCATTGGAAATAATACAAGGCATTGCCACTAGTAGAAATCTTAGCAGGGCTACATCTAGGAATATTTTACAGGTTCCGATCCCGAACTCCCAAGTTCCCATTCGCAGAGTTCAAATTTAAGAAAAATTTGAACCAGTCGGAGGACTGGTAAGCCAAAAATTTAACCAGTCTGCAAATATTTTCACTAGTTCGTTAATATTAAATAAAAGATGATCTGGGAACATTTGTCATCATGAATATTTTGTTCGCTGTGTTGGTTGCTACTAAATAAGGTATTAATAGTTGTGCATAGTCTTGAATTTCTTGGGCGCGTGTGAAGATAATCACATACAACAAACCCGGTCGACTAGACTTTGACGGCGACTTGACTGTGTCGCCGCGAAACACTGCTCCAACAAACACCATTTCAAGCCGAAAATCAGTAGATTTCTTTCGAAGTTGATGGAGAATATGTTTGAAATTGTCCTGGTAAACATGATCAGGTTGACTGAAGCATAATCACGTTGCTGATTTCTCGATTCCCGACCTGGAAGTGGGTGCTTCATTTCCGGAAAAGATCGTCAACCGGCTGCCAGGCATTGCCATGCTGCATTTCTGTAACACTTTACAGTATGCTGACAGTGCATGCGCCGCTTTACGGTTGTCGTCCTAAAACACGACCTTGGATGTGATTTCGTTGGAATTTGCTGAAAAACTTCTTAGACTCGCATGATTTATTTAGACTCGGTCAGGTAACCGAAAACAGACATTTTTTTCTTTTTTGCCTTATATATTTCATTCTTTTCAAATTGTGCAGAGATATCCAGAATAAAGTAGGATTGTAGCTACAATTCCATAATAAAGTCTTGAACTGGATCCTTCCCCAGATGCCACAATTCTACAAGTCTAAAATCCCTGGTTGAAATCTTGGACAGGATCCTGGAAAGATCCCAACCAGATCCCACAAACCCAGATGTCTTACTATTCAGGCAGGAACATAAGAGACAAGATCCTACATAATGTACCAAGACTTGTAACGTAATTGGCTAAGAACTACTGATTGCTACAAAACTATGGAGTGCCCCCAATGTTATACACGACGCAATGTCTGGAGTCACGTGATCGGAGCTCAACTGTATATGGCGCAATAGAGAATACAAACAATTCAAGTTTGTCAGTTTACTTTCATCGTTATATTTGTTTCTTCCTAGGACGCAACTAAATAGATAACGAGACAACTCTGACAATTCCTGCAAAAATACTATAAATTTTACAGTATCAAGGTCTTACAATCATAAATGTCTGCATTTATCTTACCTGGAGGAAAAATCGAATCATTCAAGATTATTTGAGCACATACCAGTACTTCATAAATTATTGAATATTCTTCCATCCATATACACATTCCAAAATTAATTCTCTGACTTAAATAAGGCCTGCTCATTTGTACATATTGTAAACACTTGTCTACTTACTGTTCTCATAGCTAGTTCTTGCAATACTCTGTATTCAGGGAGTCGTGCAGACACATTGAACTGTATCTGTACTATTCAGCTGCAGCGTATGTATATCGTAGACATGTTAATCCTGAACACAATATTAATTATATTGATCAGCTACATAAATACTCACATTGACAACAAAACGATCACATCATCATACACCGTATAGATGTCGTCATCATCGTAGATGTTATAAATACATGTACTTCCAGCGATAGTGGACAAGCCCTTAAACCTATCGTCATCACAATACATGTGTGGAGGTCATGAGTCACAAAAACATTAAAGGGACCCAGGAAAAAAAAACATGAATGGCTTGAATAGGACACTACAACAATCTGAATATGATCAGGACTGGTTTATTTGATGACAAGCTGAATTTACTATGCTATATAACGTGATGGAGAGAACAATATTGTAACTTCTACAGCTTGGAGGAGAAAAAATTACCTAACAAAGGATCATTAACTCAGAGAAAAACACATGTTGCCATGGTGATAACAATTTGAAGATAACAAATACTACAATTAAAGACGTTATATTTAGCATATGGTTCGCACACACAGATGCAGGCCTACATGTTCAGTATTTACGTTTGAAGATGTGATCAAGGAGTGACAGCATTAGCACCGGAAGGTTAACATTAGTATGGATAGACAAGATTTAAGGACGAAGAACAAGGCAGGGATTATCACCGATATTAGCTTCATTTCAATGGGACAGTCTAAAAATAGTTGAATAGGGTTTCATGTACACGTTCATAAATACAGGTAAATGGGAGGTGTATTACACATGTACATCCTACAGAGCCACAGAGTACAGCACAGCTTGTATTCAAGTCGAACATACACAGCGACTGCACATATTCATCCCCCTCCTCCAACTGAACATATTCCTCCTCTCAACACCAACCGTGTTCCCAACCCATATCTTATGTTATTTAGTTATTCATGTTTTATGTTTCTTAACCCGCAGGGGTTTTTCTTGACAGTTTTTCATCCGGGTAACCCCGATGAAAAACAAATAAGAATTGAGTTTTGATGTTTTTTTGGAAATTGAGTTTTCCCTGAAAAAATTGAGTATTTTATTTTTCGGACATTTCGGACAAAATTGAGTTTCCTTCAATAAAATTGAGTTTCTGTAACGAAATGCAAAGATAATACAGCTCGCGAGAAGAAAGAAAAGACTGCACTCACGTGGCGGAAGAGCGATGTGTGCGTTGTTGTTGTTATACGCACAGCATACGTTTTGTTCCACTTTGCATGCGGTGTATGTGGGGAACCCTCGCCTGTATTTCTTTATGAGGGGAAACTGGGGTTGGCGATTTCCGACTCCGGGTACCAGGATGTGGTGTGGTCATGTGGTGTTTACCTTATCGACGACAGTTCCCGCCATGAATACCACAGACAGAAGAACTCGTCTGAGACTGATGGCGGTTGCGAACATATCGTTCCAGAGTTGATGTGAATGTACAGGTGAAATGTCAAGGATTGGGATTTAAAATGCTGAAAAACTGAACTTAGAAAAATAAAGAACTGAATAAAGATCTATGCATGGAGACATTCATACAGTTGACTCCTCGTCGATGATCAATAATAAACTCCAGTATATGGGGAGAGTCAGACGCAGGCATTTGCACGTCGCTGAAAGTGAAAGTAGGCGGGATGATATATGTAGAGCTGCCAAATGTCAAGAAATGTAAAGTGTCTCCATGAATAGATTTTGTAATAGATTATGTAATCGAAAATGCGAGACAAGAACTTTGATTTTCACAACACGTCGGTTCGGTATTACAACAACAACACAATGTTGTAGAGGGGGTGAAAAAAAACGTGATGGAGGGCGCATTTTATTTTCATTTTTCTGAAAGCCAACCAAAATATAAATACAGATATATTTCAATTTTGAATGCAGCAAATGGTGTTGTTGTTTTTCTTTTCCCAACGTCATTGAAAACTGTTGACTGCTTCTGTCTTGCATGAATGTCAGAACTCATGCAGGGGCCCGCCAACGAATCCCCCCAACCTCGGACATGAGAGGGGTGAGAGATTGCCTCGTTGCGGGGATTTTACACACTTTGCATCCCGTACTGGAGTAAGTCTTTTCTGGGGGTGGGGCTTGGTGGGATTCCATTGTTTATGCAGGCATTCATGTGTAAATTCCATTAGTCCCACCAAACCCCGGGAGTGGTTCGCTTGACACCTGCATTAAGCTCGGACTAAAACTACTGAATGATCGATTCTTCCTATTTATTTTTTAGATGAAAAGGCACTAAAAATTGAGTTTTCGCACTTCATTCGATGAAAATTGGGAAAAATTGAGTTTTCAAAAATTGAGTTTTATGACTTATTTAGCGCGCCAAAGGCGCGCGAAAAAAATTGAGTTTTATTGAATTCAGAAATTGAGTAGATGAAATTTTTTTGTCAAGAATAACCCCTGACCCTTTCACCGATTAAACCCGGTACACGGGGATAACGAGAGTGCCACCCGTACGACCATCCCCGGTAGACCGGGTTAGCTTTAAACCTGTTCGCCATCACGATGGGTACAGCGCTTGTATTTTTTTGCATCCGTTTTAACAGTAATCTATCAAACACTGTATACTTCTGGAAAGCCAAAACCTTGATCAATTTGATTCTCGAAGTTGTTTGTTTGTTTGCAAAAGAAATAAAGCGAAATTAGATGTTGAACGGAAAAAGTCGGAGCGAAAAATGCATTTTTCCTCACATACCGTGTGACGGGCCTGTCGGCAGCAAGCCGCAGAAATGGAAAGAACCATTGAAAACCTCTTCCTAACTCCTGTATTTTTGAACTTACACGACTGCTAAAGTGTGGTGAATATTCCCCAGACGATTAAAACTGCCAACGACGATCGACGAAGTTTATTTCCATATTTTTACGAGTCTTGATCCACAACGCGTGTCAAACAAAAATCCATTTCATTCAAGATGGATTCCCCCGCGGGCCGACAAGCCAATCGGTATGCGTAATTTTGCCCACGTGACCTCTATCAGCCAACAGATTTGAGACGAACATAGACAGTGGCTGGAATGATGGAATGACATCATTTTACAATCCAATCGTATCCTCCGT
Source organism: Hanleya hanleyi (assembly GCA_036873755.1). Classification (NCBI taxonomy): domain Eukaryota; kingdom Metazoa; phylum Mollusca; class Polyplacophora; order Lepidopleurida; family Hanleyidae; genus Hanleya; species Hanleya hanleyi. The sequence continues at coordinate 60,341 of JAVTVY010038868.1, forward strand.
TTTATTTTGCCATCCATTCCAGGTTATTTCCTGTGTAGAAAGGTGAAAGGTTACGCTTTCCAATGAGAGGTCAAACATGAAGATTGGCAGAGTAAAACTCGAGAAAAACGCTGTCAAATGCGGTCGAAAAAAGACGATTTCTCCGTTGGATTTTGACGTTTTTAAGTCGAGAAAGCCGGGGAAAAGCGCATTCTCTCGCAGTAAAACCTAATTTTGTATGCTATTTTATTTATTTTGCTATAAAACTAGAGCAAATAACACTGGAGTGTGTATTGTGGAGACAGGTTTCTTATGTTTTTCTGCAAATCTCGGACGCAAACGCAATTTCTAGCATTCCAAAGACAACATATACAAATTTTAACAGTTTTCAGGGGAAATAATCGGCGAAAGGGTTAAGAATGTCTGCTGCTGGTAAATCAAAGTAATTAACTTTTTGAATACAGTGTGTTGTTGCATTCATAATTGTGTAATATGAGAAAAAAAAACCAAAGAAAAAAATTTAGGTTGGTGTGCATTTTTTAGCTGTAGGCAACGTTAAGTGGACTGACCCATGCTCAATTTGATACCCAGAAATCATAGAGAATAGTCCACGTTTTGAAGCATACGGTAAGTTCCCTAAGTATTCGTGACCGGAAGTGAATATCGCAGTTGTGAAAAACTGACCACTTCCGAATAGTTTGTGCAGGTTAGTTCAGAAAAACGGACGTTTTCGTAAATTAGAGTCCCCATATTAAATGCCCATACCGTTCGACAATGAAAGGTCAGAATACGTCGACTGTGGTGTTTCTTTAATTTTGTGATATTACCCCAGACAGCACTCTTAAATGATATAAGATTGACAACCACGAGACATTCACTATACTTGGTGTGTAGAATGAAGCCTAATATACTTCGGTGAAGTTCAGTGGTACGAACATGTGGTCGATGGGAAACCCCGAAGCAAAACCCGGGAAATGTTTGTTGTGCGTTTAGATTTTGTCAGGCAATAATTCGCAATTGATCAAAGGATAAATAAAGCATTCTTTCTGCTCTTTAACCATTAAATTAGGTTCGAGTAATTGACTGCAATGATCGGCTGACAATGAAGATATTAGTTTCAACGGACGCCCAGCCAATTTAAAATCACAAATTCGCATATATCCTTGTATTAGTACATACGGGACAAGGGCATATTCTGTCCCTTAGACATTCTGATATTTTCTTTATTTTCTCTTCAGTACATGCTTGAACTCTTGCAGAATTTTTTCACGGCCGAGAAGACTAGGCCCAACTCGCAGTGACGCCAATGAAGTTTACGGGAAAATATACATGTGGCTGTCGCCATCGGGACCCCTCGGGCCGGGCCCAGAGCAATTGTGGAAATAATGTTTCTGACCCCAACAACTCACATATTTGGGGTGGGCATAATTTTACCTGTATGATATAGATCATAGACAGACAAAACAATATAGCAATAGAGCAGTGATTACCTATAGTAGATGTAGTCGAACGATTACTGTCTATTCACAGCAATCCACACAGGTTTGTGTGAACTCCTGAAAAACACATCCCATGGCACCGACTTTCAATAGGCTTCTGGTACTGGCTGTATTAAACAACTGTATGAAGTTTCATTGTTGTGAGTGAATGACTTTTTGAGATAATGTGTTTACACGGATAAAAACAGACAGACATGTATAAAGGGGCATAACTCCTGAAAAACACATCCAATGGCACCGACTTTCAATAGACTTCTGGTACTGGTTGTATTAAACAACTGTATGAAGTTTCATTGTTGTGAGTGAAGGACTTTTTGAGATAATGTGTTTACAAGGATATGGACCAACAGACATGTATAAAGGGGCATAACTCCTGAAAACACATCCGATTACACCGACTTTGAATAGGCTTCTGGTACTAGCTGCATTAATCAACTGTATGAAGTTTCATTGTTGTGAGTGAAGGACTTTTTGAGATAATGTGTTTACAAGGATAAAAACAGCCAGACATGTATAAAGGGGCATAACTCCTGCAAAACACATCCAATGGCACCGACTTTCAATAGGCTTCTGGTACTGGCTGTATTAAACAACTGTATGAAGTTTCATTGTTGTAAGTGAAGGACTTTTTGAGATAATGTGTTTACAATGATATGATGGACAGACGGACGGACGGACGGACGGTACGACGGACAGACGACGGAGGCAACGACAATACCGCTCGGGCAGAATCTGCCCGAGGGGTAATAAATGATCTAATGAAGAAACACAGATTACGTCATTTTCAGATTGAGAATCAAACCTAATAATTTCTTGATTGCTCTTCATTGGGAAATATTGTGGAAGGGCTTTTCAAACTGTTTATGTCAATGAAACGAACAGCAAATGCGGGACTTGCACAATACAAGGTTCCGGCCTCGCCCGCTAGGATCGCCTTTGTCTTTATTTCCGTTTTATCCCACTTCTATCGTCTGCTGGCACAGATGAGTACATGTAGGCTGGCCGATCGTTTCGCTTGGACGCGTAGCGGGCATTAACTCTCCGTAATAACCCCTGCCCAGCCGCCAGGATCACGGCGAACGACATTTCCGATTTATCGAGAAAAAGCAGCCGACATGGAAATAGATGTGAAAATAGCAGCTACTGCGTGTTTGCCATAACGTATGTGGTTGATTTATATGATTTTAAGTTCAATGCTTGAAACCTGTCGTAGTTTATTCGATTGTGCCGCCATATTCGTTAGCAATGGTGAAAGACAAATATGGCGAATATAAAACCGACCCGCGGGATGATTGAAATAGTATAAACGTTTCCCTTCCGGGTCGTTTATATTTTGTAAACATTCAAGAAATTCCCGTAGGTAAGCAAACCCTATATCGCGAGATATCATGCAGGTAGTTGTCATTTGAACTCCGCTAAAGTCAATAAATACCGAGACGTATTATCAGCTGACAATGGGTTTAAATGTGTATTCATGCCAGCATGCTGCACAGGAGAGCTCCAGCCGTTAGATCTCAGCGGGAATGGAGCTTTCAAAGCCGCCCTGAATGACCAGCTCAGTGCCTAGCAGACGATAGAAGTGGGATAAAACGGAAATAAAGACAAAGGCGATCCTAGCGGCCGAGGCCGGAACCGTGTATTGTGCAAGTCCCGCATTAAGCAAGCGCCCGACACTATCTGAAGACCAATATCAGGGCCAACTCGAGTGAGACCCATATCAGGGCCAACTCGTCTGAGACGATGTACAACTTCCCAGCTGGAACGAGCTCATCCCGCCATGAATAGCGGCTAAACGAAAGACATGAATTGCTTGCCCATTCTAACAATTCACTGTATCCCTTCGATCCTTTATTAACAAATGTATGAAAATACTTTCATAGAATTAGGTGAGGTCTGTAGACATGGAAGAATGAAAGTTTCAACATGCCACGTGTTGGTTGTACATTTTCCCGCCATACGGAGTTGCAATAACATCACGTGATCAATACTTGGATAGCATGGCACGTGGACCAAACTTTTGCTTGTACACGGTTCCCGCTTCATAATATATTCAGCCAACACAACCTCAATATATTATGCCTTCGTAACAGTGAGGTATTCTGGAATATTTCTGACGAAAGACAGATCGATAGATGATGATGACGAAACAGCCAAATATACAACCGTGTTTTTATCTAATATTACCTCATGGGTTCAGCAAAATTAATTCACATTTCAGACAGTATAATTTAGAGAATAAGTAGACAGAAAACCTATTAGTTTATTCCATCTTTTTATTTTTTAACTTTTAATCTCAACCCACTATTCCGACCTCCGCTTCAGTTGCTATCAAATTACCGCCTATGATCTCGGCTATCTTACGTAAACGTCTCTTCCGACATTCAACTTTTGTGTCAATAATCAAGTCGGAAGTACCGTAATATCTTCACTAATAGTGTAAAAAAACTCACTCAAAAATTCTAATTTTCAAGGACTTTCAAGGCCTTTAATTTTCAATATACAAATTATGCATTTTTACAAACTTTTAAGGACCCATGCGAACCATGAAACAATGACACCTTGCACAATGACGCCGTTCCACGCTTTTTACGGCTATGAAGATTCCGATGCAGCCATATGTCACCGTTAATCCTGCACGTCACAGCTTTCCTTTCATGATAATTCTCTGAATAATATCGTCGTTTCTATTTTATCCAGGGGTGATTGAAGAGAATAAGTCTGTACTATTGCTTGCTCTTGAAAAGTTGAATACAAGAGCGCAAACTTCTTTCGGTATATGCATCACCGCGAATTCCACGGCCGTAAAATATTCTGAATCGCCGCGTTCGTTGGAAATGATACGTTTCTAAATTATTTTTGTCTGAACAGTACAAAATATGTTTTCAGTATCATAGCTGCGAATCTCAATATTCGTGTCTTCGAAAAAAAATATTCTTAGTCGGACCCAAACAGGCGCGGTTCTGGTTTTAGGGTGAGGCGCACATGGCATACAGTCGCCAAAATTAATGCAACTTGGGGTTGGGGTTGATCGTAAATCTCTACCCCGCGACTAAGAAAACCCGTGGTTCAAATGTCCGGTCAAACTTCAGTATTATATTTTTTTAAGATCGAATGAAACGTAACTTCCAGTTCTTCATTTTGATATTTTCAGTATAATATCGAATGTATGCTCTCTTCAATCGGCAATGTTTAATATCGCACGTCCCCGTAAACCGGCAATATTCCCAATTTGATGACCATGAGAAATCGCGGTTTAAACATTGGATACATTTCGTTTGAGACATAATGAAAATCAACTTAGTTGTTACAATTGGTTATGTTCAAAATGCTCAAAAAGTTTGCAAGGTTTAGCAAATACTGATTCTAAGGAAACTCGTTGATCTGGAAGTTTTTCCATCGCACAACTACATAATATTATCAATCTCGCGACCACGATAAATGGGGGATTTTCGAATAGTTAGGACCGCGGTGTTTCGCGAATGGGCTGTTTTCGATTACTTAGGGAACAGTGTCACGTGACTTGGCGGAAAATGCCCGTTTTCGAATTTACTTAGGGTCGCGAATACTTAGGGAACTTACCGTATTCATGAAAACTTCATATAAATAGTATTTAACTTTTTCTTATATTCTAACTGTTTGCAGATAATCACGAAGTCTATCAAAATTCATCGAATTGAATGGATGTTGGTGTGCAAAATTCTCAGCTAGAAGGCTTTTAATGGAAATCCCTATCTCTTAACCTAGGAAAGGGAGATAACCCAACAGGAAAATCAGGCAAAATGGCTGACAAAGCCAAAACTCACAAGCGGACATCCTTAACCCTTTCACTGATTAAACCCGGTGTACGGGGATAACGAGAGTGCCACCCGTACGACCATCCCCGGTAGACCGGGTTAGCTTTAAACCTGTTGGCCATCACGATGGGTACAGCACTTTTATTTTTTTGCATTCGTTTTAACGGAAACCTATCAAACACTGTATACTTCTGGAAAGTCAAAACCTTGATCAATTTGATTCTCGAAATTGTTTGTTTGTTCCGCAAAAGAAATAAAGCAAAATTAGATGTTGAACGGAAAAAATCGGAGCGAAAAATGCGTTTTTTTCCACATACGGTAATTTCCCTATTAATTCACCTTCCAAATTTAATTCGAAAACGGCCGATTTTTCCACTGTCGTGATTTTGTCCATCCTAATAAAACGAACACGGCAGCATTTTCAATATCCGTGAAACAATAAATTCGAACACTCCCGTTTTCGCCACGGAGTTCGTGCCGATGAAAGTAAAGTGAATATGTTACTAGAATCTCATATAGTATATCTGCGTATGCTATTTGTAAGCGCAGAGAAACAACAGGGCATGGTACAATATAATCAGACTGAATTACTATTACTTACAGTCTATAAGGAAAAAAATTGATTCAATTAACTCCGCAGTCCTGTAATTTTATCCTAACTTGATCGCGTTTCGCCGCAGTCGGGAAAAATATATACGGTAGTCCCCCGCACGTGGTCGAGTGTCTGCACACGGCCCGCTATTGAATCATTCTTCAGTTTCCAGCGTTCGTATATCAGATATCTTTCTTTAAACCAGCATTCCTTTATTTGAAAAACACACATTATTTTAAGTAACAAATTTGAGAGATCTTCAACGTTAATATATTTGTTCGTCGTATATGCTAAACCCCTCGCTGTCCCCCATTTACCTGCCCGACCTGCCCTGTATTATTCATATGGGAGGCACTTGGGCCGTGTTCAAAGGAGGCACTGGAAGGGAGCAGAGTTCAAACTTTGTCGGGTGACCTTCCCGCGGAGATATCAAGTTGTAACGTGTGTGCTGGTGAATTGCATCAGATTTCTTCACAGCAACTGAATTCTTCATTTGGGGAAAGCAAGATGCGATTTAACCTTTCGGTATGCTGTATGCTATTCGTTATATTTTCAGGTGAAGTGAACAATCAAACGACCATTATTTGACGTCAAAAATGAGCCATCACGAAAAGCCTTTTGGAAGGATGTACATTTAACGTTGATTTTATTTTAGTATTTTGATCAATAAAGGTTGATCATCAGGTTCTCTGATTTTTCTCCCTTCTAATAATACTCAACATACAATACAATATCTAATAGCATGTTCGTGAAAGAGGCCGTATTTTTATTATTATCATTATTAAGGTTCACTGTATAGGAAACAAACTTGAAACGATGTGAACACATCGCACGACATTATAGTATACCCCCTCAGTGCCCCTCAATTTCCTACTGAAACACCAAGCCTCCACATGAATGGCATTTGCTGCAGGTCTCCTTTGATATTTAAATTGTCAATGGCTACATTGTTTTGAGTACCGGGTTAGCTTGCTAATGAAGTGTTTAGTTTATTTTTAGCCTGTCCAGCTATTTCCCATTCAGCACAGCTTGTCCTCCAGAGAAAACCACATAAAATGGAAGAATCCAAAGTCAGGATAGGGGTGACAAGATGTTTCAGTTTCCAGTGGAGAGAACAGCATGAAATATATAGTGAAATAGGAGAGTCCACGTGCAGCATGCAAGTTTCACCCATACTGGAAATGACACTTATTCATATGCAAATGAGATCGTGTGTAATAACATTGAATTGACTGCCTGGGGAATACCTTGTCCCTTCGGAAGCCCAAATTCAGCTCTGGGTGAGGATGCGCGATTCACCAGCAACAGGCAATTGGGAGGGGTTTCAAATTAACGCTGCAGTATTATGGGTTTGTGTGTTAATGTGTGGCCCTTGTTCGTCCTGTAAATTTCAAAATACCTCATTCAAACTTGTTATATCTTGGTTTTGATTGCATCTATCGTTTAATGAAACATAGACAGGAAATCACACAGTTAACAAACGTCAGTTTTCTCACCAGGGCACACAAACAAATTTTGCGATGATAAATATTGTTTTGATAAATATTGAAAATATTTCTTACGAATACCCACGAACTTACCAAAATTCCAGCAATAAAAAATTCTTTGGAATTACACCGCGCATTTTTACACTAAGAATCAAAACATCGCTATCGCCATTCCATTACTCTGTATGCTAAACAAATTTGAGAAACACTTAAATGGCATTAGGTAAAGTTTCGGAGATGAGAACATACCAGTATTTAATTAATATTCAGAACGATATCATACTTCGACTTTTACTTTTAGTAAACTGTTACAGTACCGGTACCGTAATAGATATTCTCATACTTGAAACATACCAATCGAAACGTGTATTGCCGACTGACACTCGGTTCTCTTGTACAATCCGCCGTTAATTCAACATTAATTTTGTGTCATAGGTCCGGGATATTTATTCAAGTCCTGGATGGTGTGTGTAAAATCATGCACAGTGAAGACCAAAAAGTCTATGACAGTCCGCTAATCTGTCTAAAACTTCGTGATACAATCCTACACAAATTTGCCGTTGGTTCATTTTCAGGGTTCACAACAACAACGTCGACATACCGAACGACTCGAACATGGAATACTCTAATATGTGTATAGTTTTATATTTCCAGAATATTCATTCAATTCCATGTCAGTTAGGTTTCATAATATAGATCATAGCCAATACTGAACAAAAAGGAAGGAATACGTTCAATGTTTTGGCCTACTTTTACGATGTTATTATGGACGCGAATTTACGGACGTCAGCTCAAAAATCTGCATGATCGTGCTGAACTTGTCACTCGATAAGTATGCTCGACTTTCTCGAATAAAATTAGACGCCTTTATCAGGGTAGAGGAGATTTTCTGACATCATACACTGCATTTTATGGAAACTGATGAGATATCAAAGTTAATACACAGTAATAAATACGATCACTACGACCACGGCGAAGCGGTCCGCCATTTTGGATTCTCCGTGAAAGTCGGCGCGACATTTAATTCGAACACTCGCGTTTTTCTAGAATTCGCTCAACAAATAATTCGAAAGTAGCCAATTTTTGGAGTGCTGAGTTTCATCACTACATCGCGAATTAATAGGGAAATTACCGTACCGTGTGACGGGCCTCTCGGCAGCAAGCCGCAGAAATGAAAAAAATCATCAAAAACCTCATCCTAACTCCTGTATTTTTGATGTTACACGACTGGTAAAGCGTGGTGAATATTCCCCAGACGATTAAAACTGCCAACGACAACCGGCAAAGTTTATTTCCATATTTTTACGAGTCTTGATCCACAAAGTTTGACAACCAACTTTCTATTTCGCCCAAGATGGTTGCCGCCTTCGGACGACGAGCAAATCGGTATGCGTAATTTCGCCCACGTGACCTCCATCCGCCAACAGATAAGAGGCGCGTAGACAGTGGCTGGAAAAATGGAATTACATCATTTTCAATCCAATCGTATCCTCCGTTTTATTTTTGCCATCCGTCCCAGGTCATGTCATGTACAGAAAGGGGAAAGCCCACGCTTTCCAATGAGAGGTCAAACATTGCAAATGGCCGAGTACAACTCGAGATAAACACTGTCAAATGCGATCGAAAAAAGACGATTTCTCCGTTGAATGTTGACGTTTTCAAGTCGAGAAAGCCGGGGAAAGCGCATTCTCTTGAAGTAAAACCTAATTTTGTATGCTATTTTATTTATTTTGCTATAAAACTGGAGCAAATAACACCGGAGTGTTCATTGTGGAGACGGGGTCCCTATGTCTTTCTACAAATCTCAGACGCAAACACGTTTTCTAACATTCCAAAGACAACATATACAAATTTTAACAGTTCTCAGGGAATTGATCGTCAGCAGGTCACTTTTGTCAGGGGAAATAATCGGCGAAAGGGTTAAAGAAGTTTCCCAAAAATGGCCTCCAAGAAACACCTTAACTCATTATACCATTATGATAAGAAATATGCAAGACCTTACAGTGCTGGCCATGAGAGGCGAGCAGTCGCTCGCGCGCGCCTCATGCTCGCCTAAATTCAAGTTATGGCAAGTATTGAAGCACTCGCCATAATCTGTGAAAAAAAAATTCAGTCAAAAGTCCAAATGTGAACCATTTTCACTACCAAAATATTGTTTAGAAGAATGTCCAATTACAGATTAGGGAGACATAAACTATCAAGGTCCAGTGATTTAGTCACAAGCGTGTCAGTTGTCACATTTCATTCCGAAAGTAAAAGCGGTACCGGGTATGTTGTTGTTGTTGTAAATATACACTTGCCTCATGGTGGAGTTCTGTGCTATTTGCACAGTCAGGGCCATATCCAGAGCTATTTTGATACCTGTTAAGGGGTATGGGCACCCAAACTTTACAGCCAATTTTAATGCTTTTTACATACAAATGCGCCCAAATACATACAAATGCGCCCAAAAAAAGGCAAGAAAGGGTGTCCCCAAATAAACTCTGGATATGGCCCGGACAGTTACTCTGGGCGCAATAAGCTCTTGTATATTACTTCATATCCTTTGCTTTATACTGGTGTCAGTTTTATTGAGTACTGGTCAACAACTTTTCAAATGCCAGTCTCAAAAAACATCGTTTGGAGAGATCCATCACAGAGAGAGCACATGCATGATTATATACAAATTCACCAAATTGCGGATTTGAGAAAGATCCGGAAGCGGACTTTGAGAAAAATCAGCGAGCAGACTTTGCAAGTAGTTTCTTCAGTCAGTGTTTTTACTTTAATTTGTTATTTATAAATCTAAAATGTCAATTATCATCAGCTACCAAAGAACCCATAACTTAAGAAAAACCTAATAAACACAGAACTACAAAAGTGATATATTCTCATTTGATCGATAATAAAAAATGTTTTCCTAGCTTCTGGAGCCTAATTTGGCAGTATAATTTGGAGTCACTCGCCTAAACATTTTCCAAGGTGAGTGACGGTCACTCGCCCATACTCGCCTTACAGCTTTTTGAGGCGAGTGATGGTTAGCTCTCCTGCATTTTTCTCACGGCCAGCACTGCCTTACATAAAGTCGATTGGTTGAAAGCCCTGGTTGCCATTAAGACTCTTTCCCTCATGTAGACAAGTTTTGACGACTTATGGGGGCCCCCATGTAGATGAGTTTTGACGAGTTAGTTCTGGTCATTGTTACATGTATCTGGCCATTTTATGGTAGTTTCAATTATTTCACATCATGGCAGTGTGTTATAATGATTGTCACCCCTTCTCCAACAATATTTCAGTATTAGTACTTATCTGTTTTGCTGTCTAAAGACATTTATCCATATATGTTTCTGCAATAATGGATACTAGACTCCATGGGGTACAATGTAGGTGCTGCAAGCGCAACATTGTTGCATGGGGCAAACGCACTGCTCAGCATCTGGAGCCATGAGAGAAAGAGATGTTGTTGTTGGTGGCCATCTTGAATTGATACAAAAACCTTTTGAGGTATTCATTTCCAGGGCCACTGACCCAATTGATGCAATACATTGTACTTGGAATACTCAGGCCATTGTTACCTGATCGGTTGTTTAGCATGACCTTGATTTTTTAGATACACATGCTAGATGCTATAATTATTTATTATTAATTATTAAATTGCAAACCAACTAAATACGAATATGGAGAAAATGTGTAAGTTTTACTCACGCAAATGTACATTCGCATCTATTTTAATTATTTGCCCTCAAAATATAGATGAGAGCTAGTCATGCTAAACAACCAATTAAGTGACAATGGCCTTAAAAAAAATCCTCCTTTAAAGTTGCTTCATGAACAGCAACCAATCCAAATCATGCTTTCAAGTTGCTTCATGAACATCGACCAATCCAAATCATCAGATATTCAAGTAATGGATTTTGATGATGTAACCTGATGATATATATATATATCTCTTTAGCCAGAAAATAAATTTTATTCCTAATACTGTGACACGATCCATTCATGTAAGAAATATGGAAAATACATGTTAACTTACCTGTTCAACATAACATAATACAGGGGTTTTTCTTGACAGTTTTTCATCGGGGTAACCCCGATGAAAAACAAATAAGAATTGAGTTTTGACGTTTTTTTGGAAATTGAGTTTTCCATGAAAAAATTGAGTATTTGATTTTTCGTTCATTCGCGCGAAAAAATTGAGTTTCCTTCAATAAAATTGAGTTTCTGTAACGAAATGCAAAGATAATGCAGCTCGCGAGAAGAAAGAAAAGACTCCACTCACGTGGTGGAAGACCGATGTGTGCGTTGTTGTTGTTATACGCACAGCCTACGTTTTGTCTTTGCATGCGGGCGTATGACGTTTCATTGGAAAGGGAATTCCTTGTAGTTTCTGATTGAATGCGTGATTACGACCGATGGCCAATCAAACAGACGATAACATCGAAAAACTGCAAGGGGTGTTTTCCCGTTTCTCTGTAACGGTAACAGCCGATCCTGTATCGGTTACCTTGATTGGACAAGCGGGGTAACGTGACCTACATCGAAGCGCTCAACTGGGTCAAGCTGATCTGAGGGAAACGCCATTTTTATCTCATCGCAACGAAATTACGTGGCGCAGAAGCTCGAAAGAAATTTGAAAATAAAGTTTGTTTAGCGGATTTAATCGAAACCCGCACTTTGGAAATATAAACTGAGCTTCTGTACTTCAACTATACCAAAGAATCATAAATTTTGAAGGGGTTTTCTGTGAGTATTTTATATTTTCTGGGCGGCTTCTCGACAACGTTTTATGGAAATCTCCGTTGGTGTTTTTTTTTATTTTTCATTTTTATTTCTTCCTCCCGACTTCGTTATTCTGAGACAGAATATCAAGTTTACATTCAAGAAATCAAATCAGGCTTAGCTAACAATATATGTATGGTTTTTATCGAGTTTCATGCTTGGTAAATTTGAAAAAAGCGATTTCAGAATGGTACATCGCTGTACTCGCATTGGCAGAAGCAAAGGCTCGTCGCATTTTTCGTATATAGAAAGACGAGAGCCGTTTGAACGACTCGCCGCAGCGTAACAGTTAAAAATGCTGAAAAACTGAACTTAGAAAAATAAAGAACTGAATAAAGATCTATGCATGGAGACATTCATACAGTTGACTCCTCGTCGATGATCAATAATAAACTCCAGTAAATGGGGAGAGTCAGACGCAGGCATTTGCACGTCGCTGAAAGCGAAAGTAGGCGGGATGATATAAATTTATGTAGAGCTGCCAGATGTCAAGAAATAAAGTGTCTCCATGAATAGATTTTGTAATAGATTATGTAATCGAAAATGCGAGACAAGAACTTTGATTTTCACAACACGTCGGTTCGGTATAACAACACAATGTTGTAGAGGGGGTGAAAAAAAACGTGATGGAGGGCGCATTTTATTTTCATTTTTCTGAAAGCCAACCAAAATGTTGGCCATACAACTGACATTTGAGATGCATACTGCAAACCTGTGTATGCATCAGCTGTTTTCAAGCACAGAAGAATTTTTCATCATTTAGATTTACACTGGAAGAAATATACCTCTGAAACGCCCGTACACACTCTCTTTTTTTGGGGGTATTGCATGTATTTTTTTTGCATGCTATTCCTATTTCTAAGATGAAAAGGCACTAAAAATTGAGTTTTCGCACTTCATTCGATGAAAATTGGGGAAAATTGAGTTTTCATACTTCATTCGATGAAAATCGGGAAAAATTGAGTTTTAGGCATTATTTAGCTCGCCAAAGGCGCGCGAAAAAAATTGAGTTTTATTAAATTCAGAAATTGAGTAGATGAAAAACTTTTGTCAAGAATAACCCCTGTAATAACTGTTGCATATAAGCTTATGGTTAATGAATTATTAATAGTCGATGGAACACTCCACTGACACACTAATTAGATGTGCCATATGTACATGTTTGTATGAAGAACCGGGGTCAGGCAATTCATGAACAATACTGGAAATATATGTACACAAAGGATATATGATTCATACATCCAACTATGTCAGATAAACATGATAAACATGATCAAATACTATTTAACCTTTGTAGGGTACAGTAAACCCTCTAATAGTTCAATCCCCCTATTAAAATTCAATCACCTCAATTTTGTTGGCAAAATTCAATCAGTTGTGATAAGTTTATCACCCTCTAAAATCAATAAAATAATAAAGAAATAAAGGATTCTCTACATGATTTTGGACCATTTTTTCAACTTCCCGTTGTAATGAAGATAACCCAAGGTGGAAAATTCAACTATCTAAGAATTGAATATTAGAGAATTTACGTACATTTTAGTGAAGAGTGAATAATTGTTATAACCCATGCCATTACTTCCTTCCTATCGATCTCTGATAAACCTGTGAATAATTGTTTAACCCATGCCACGACTCACTTCCCATCTCTTTGTAATAAAGCTGTTACAAAACAAGCATTCCATTCATCATTTTCAACTTTTTTGATAAATATAGTTTCAGTGACAACTTCCAAAGGGATATACATGTATGCAGGTCCCCAAATACTGTCACATCAATGAATAATGTTTCTATTATTTCATTGGCCATTTCCTAAAGTTTCAGACATGAAAAACAAGAGCTGTGAGCTCACATATCCCCAACCAGATTTTCCCCCGTCAGATGAGACAAATTTATTTTTTTAAATATCAGTACTTATTTAACAGTGTGGAGATAAATACATGTAAATAGAATCTTATCTTGACTAAATGGTCATCTTCAACTTACTTACAACTGGATCATCGCCAGCTGCATACATAGAATTAATTTGGAAAGCCTGGCTATAATTCTTCAAGAAAGAAGACAATAAAAACTGAATGACCTAGAAAAAATAGGTCAAGGTCAGTCAACTTGGATAGGCTTCAAGTTCATCATCAGTTACATGTTTAATATGAATCTGGATGCAAAACATATTGCAAAAACTAGAATTTGAGCTTTAAATTAGGTCAAGGTCAGTCACTATCCATAGGTTTCTGAACAACCACCAAGTGCAACTGTTGTATGAATTTGGAGAGCCTGGCTATAGTCCTTCAAGAGATATTGTGCTCCACACTGACTACATGGACAGACAGACAGAGGCCGCCGATGACAATTTTAAACTCTTCTCCAAAGTTGGCTAAATCAAAATCAACTACTTTGGAGATTGGGGTATACTTGGAATTTGAGTAGTGAATGAGTAGGATTTAATGTCATTTTTTTCAGTCATGTCATGGCAGTGCCTACATGTGCCAGAACACGAGTGTCCACAGTTCCTATTATCCTGGACACTGATCAGCTCAGCCAGTACAGCATCCGGTCACACATATTGACCGTCGAGGTCAACACTGCTTAACTTCGGTGATCTGATGAGATGTGCTCAACATGATACGCCGTACCTACTTGGAATTTGATAAAAATCCACATCTCTGAACTGAAGTTCACTATTTCTCACTGTCTTCACATTTCTTGTCCAAGGTGACCTTGACCTTTTTCAGCCGTTTGACCTCAAAGTGAATAGTGTTATCCTCCGCCACATATGCAAGCTAGGCATCAATTTTTTAACAAATTTTGGACAGGGAACAGAGATTTTCCATTTTTTACAGGTTCTCCGACTTGAGTGAACTTGACCATGACCTTTTGACCTAAACATAAAATAACTTTTTTTTTTGCCCCACTGACACTATATACCCGGTGTTTGGTACCAATTGATAAACTGGAACTGAAGATTTCTCTTTTTTTGCACATTTTCTAGCCAATGTGACCTTGACCTTTGACCTAGTACTAGTTACCTCAAAATCAATAGCAAGAAAGCTATTCTCCAATTTTACCTTCAGTAAAAATTTGAAGCGAATTGAATCAATAGTTTTCAAGTTTTTGTGTTAATGGCAAAACGTGACGCACACCCAAACAGCGATTCTATATCCCCCAAATTTGGCAAACTATTAACATGTATAATTACTTGTCCTATTGTACTATAGATGTACATGTAGTAATAATTACATGTAGTTTTTATGTCATCTAAAAAAAACTAAGTACTCATCATTCTTTTGGAAAATAAATGAATGTGAAGCCGGGCACAATTTTATTAATTTGACAACTGGTGGGTTTTCTCTTCCGAAATCATATGTTCAGAACGTAGTGACACATAGCACTGATGTTCTTCATGATTGCGCCGCAAATTGCACAAAGCACATGTTTTGATGCCATTGAGTTCCCTTAAATGATTCAGAGATACATGTATGCGTCATTTTACCAAGTTATTCTCCTGGGCATCAAAATTATTGACAGTAATTTTGTGTATATTTATGGTACATGACCTTCCTAGTTAATATGGATACTTTGTCTATGTATCAGCTACCTGTACATGTATGCAGATAGTACCATTTGTTTACAATGTCAATACATGATAGACTAATCTACTTACAAACATGTATAAATGTTGTATGAATAACTCGACCTTCAGTCATATAAAAAATTACACCCAGCAGGTATATGATTAATTGGTCTCCTACATATTTCCGTTCCATATGGTGGAAGTGTTTTAACCTTTCATTGGTTGTTTCTATTGTCATGTGTAATACACCTGGCAGTACAGTATGTACCGGTAAATGTATCACCGACACAGAGCCAGCGACTTTCATATTTGGTGGAAATTCCTTCCAAGTTGTTTGCATGTACGAACAATGAACATTCCAGAGGCATAATGCAATGTTTGTACGTTCATGACAATTATAGAAACAGTTCTACTTGAGTTGTGTGATTATATTTCACATGTATGTATGTATTATATAAGTAAAGCTTAAATGATGCATGATTTCAACATTAAATCCAGGATCTGTTTGAAAATATCATGGTTGAGCACTGATAAATCCAGGATCTGTTTGACAATATCATGGTTGAGCACTGATAAATCCAGGATCTGTTTGACAATATCATGGTTGAGCACTGATAAATCCAGGATCTGTTTGACAATATCATGGTTGAGCACTGATAAATCCAGGATCTGTTTGACAATATCATGGTTGAGCACTGATCAATCCAGGATCTGTTTGACAATATCATGGTTGAGCACTGATCAATCCAGGATCTGTTTGACAATATCATGGTTGAGCACTGATCAATCCAGGATCTGTTTGACAATATCATGGTTGAGCACTGATCAATCCATGAATACCCTATTTCTTCTCATTTTTAAACAGCATTTTTTTGTTCACTTTAAGCAGAAAAACATCTTTATATCAACTGAGGCTATATATAGTATAATGGCATGGATGTTATTTATCCCAAGAACTGAAAAGATAGCTTCATGAAATTGTAGAATTTTCCCAGAATTTCTCCCCGCAGCTGCCTGAAGTTGCCATCTGAATAATTAGAAGAAATAGGGCACATTAAGTGAATCATTATGACCCTCTTCAAATTCAAACGAACAACTCAGTGTGATGATGATTTTGACCAATCCTCTTAAATCAAAGAAAGAATGGATCATCTGTACGAATGTTTGCATCATTTCAATTTCATTTCCTTTTTATAATTATAAGTTCCTGTCCTAATAAATCTGATAACCCATGATTTCTTGGCAGTGAGTTTCACTTCCTGTTACAGAATTTTTTCCACAACCAGTTCGGTATATTTTATACACTGTTCAATATGAATTCAATTGTACCTTCAGTGAAAATATACCTGTTGCCTTTTAATACAACTATGTTCATGTATTAGTTAAAAGTTTTCACACATCATGTATACTGCCAAGGTTTTCACTTTTAACTGATACAAGCCATTTTACCTGATCAATGAAAAATTTGTAATTGATGAGTTATGAAGAAACTTTTGAAATCGGTTCCACCTAAAGGACTTGTTTCCCATTATCTGTAGACAATTCCCAAGAGATAGTGTACACTGAAGAAATTAAGTTTCTGTTAATTTACTTGTACCATGAAGCTAACAATAGACCTCCATGCTTGTACTTTTCAGACTTGAAAATTGAGTTTCATCATTTTTTCAGACGAAAAAGGCAGAACAATTGAGTTTTGTTAATTTATTTGGGTCCCAATGGAATATACCGCATCAATATGCCACATTAAGTTAAAAAAAAAAATCTAAAATGCCGTTTTTGCAAAGTTTTGTATGACAGATTTTGGGCTAGGAAAAATGTCTGATTGTACACATGTATTATACTTACCTCATAATCCTTTCTTCGCAAATCTTTTTTGAGTTTACATTTATCTGCCACCCACTGCTTTATAATTGAAAGAATGTTCAGAAAAGCCTCCACTTGGCCAAATGAACACAAACACCAAACACTGGCTTAACAGGAATGTGACTATCCCATGTTGAGGGTTAAAATCTGGTGAAATTGACCAATATCCATGTTGAATCCTTGACCACTTCCCCTAACCTCTGGTACAAGCAAGTATTTCACTGACCGCTAGGACATGTTACATTTACAGACAGATTACATGCGTAGGTGTTTCTCAACTGTACTTGAAGATTTCCAGTCCACAGTCTCCAAAGACCTGACTGAGACCACCTAGCATACATGTGCTCAGTTGCTGTATTTAGCAGAGGCCATGAAATGGCATTTAGCCAGGATCTTTCCTGTTTAACACTGAGCCATGCCACAGGCCTCATGGCCCTACACGCCAGGTCAAGGTGTTTATCCATAGATTCACTATCTCAGATCTCTACATCAGGCCCTGATCTAGTCTTTTAGTTTGGCCAAGTGTGGCAAGGAAATAGGATGCAGTGTAGGACTGCGGAAGCTCTAGGACTATTTAATACTAACACTAACAATACAGCCTGTCAACATGATGTTTAGCCATGTACCTTTATACTAGCAATACTGTTGGTTTTAGTATGTTCAGAGAAGAAATTTGTAATTCTTACAGGGTTTTTTTCTAGTTTGGGCACCCATGTCCCCAAACTTGTTTCATGGGTTCAAAACCGGCCTGGGTCGGGCCCTGATCATAGATGTAGTACATGTACATAGTTTGTGTATGGGATCAGGGGTGTTGGGAGGGTACATGGGAATTAAGAGGATCTCATATAACTTGATTAAGAAATGAAAAATCTCCATTCTCGAGAAGGAAAATACATCTCAATAGACATCGAAATGACGTCATCAGAAGTATCAGTTTGACTTTGTGACCATACTGTATGTATAGCATGGGTGCTGCCTTGATCATGATGCCCAAGGCCAAAAGTTTGATGTGCATTTCTTCAGTGAGTTGATTCATATTTCATTAATGTTTTCATAATTGAAGATGGAGATTGTGTGCCGGAATTGACTGGAAGAATTCTTTGGACTGTTTAAAGAACTGGGGAGATAATATTCATAAATTTAGCTAAGCATCCATTCATCTCTCATAACAATGGCAACTTTTAGTACACTTAGTAATAAACACATACAAAGTTTTGTCTATAGAGATGAACAAAGTATATTTATAGATTTTGTTTCATATTCTGCTTCATAAATTTAATATCAGAAATATTCATCTCATAGCCGAAATTGGGGAAAACGGTGGAAATATTACATCATTTCACCTTCAAAAATGGCCGCCGCCTGACAGAATCTGGTCACAATTTCAGACATCTTTGACTCTTCCCTAAATTCAATGATGACAAGTTATATGCTGTTTTATATCATATCGTACTTGATTTGTGGAGAACTTAATTTTGCTTAAAGTTGTTTACATGTAAACACTTCATTTAAAAATCACCTGCTATGCCTTAATCTCAAAAGAGTTGCTTCTCGAGTGTGGGAACTTTCATCCCTTTATGAAGTTAATTAATATTGGAATCTTTTTCCCATATAATTTAAATAATTACTTTGATCAGTATTTTTGTAAAAATATCAATGACAGCATGAGATGACTGGCCAGGCTGTGTTGCATGCGCTCATCCCATATGTATGTGGTATGAATGATCCCTGTCCGTTATCTCTCATGGCCCAAGATTTGGAACAGTACATTTGCTCTATGCAGTGTTACACTGCAGCAATGCAACCACCCTATAGAGCTAGGAGTCTTTGGGTTTTGAGATTCCCTATTTTGAAAAGTGACTCCCTAAATTCCAGAAATGTAGCAGGGAGAGATATGAATTGGACTCCCTGTTTGCAGCAATACACTGCAAAATATATAATTTAGACTTCCTGTTTTTTTAAATTTTAACTAAAAACCTGCCATAGATCGAATCTATTAATTGTTGCAGAAAATATATGGGTAAGTATCTTTAGACAGCCTAACAGACTGAGAAAAATAACTAAATATTGTTGGATAAGAGATGAAAATCATGGAATAACCGTAAAATGGGTCGACAAACTCCTCCGAATCCGTCTTCATAGGTTACACGACCACTCGTCAAAACCCGTTCACATGGGGATTTACTGAACTCGTCAAAACTTATTTACGAGGGGAAAGAGTTAATGCCTTGTTAATGGATCATTGACAATGTACATGTACATGTAGTTTAGCCAGGTGTTAAAAGCTGAATATTAAAACGAGTGGCTTTTAACCCTCAACCTTCTAATCCAGACAATAACAACCAAACAGACAACAAAGTGCTGCTGCGTTTTAACACATTTTTTCTGTTGTGACCTTAAATTTGCAAAAATATCCAAACAATATGGACAGCTACATCAACACAACCTCCAAAATCCACAGATGTCAGCGACATGTTCTCACAGCTATACCATTCACCTTTAGAGATGAAGCAAGCCCTATACTCTGTATAATAGCACAGGACAAGTGTTTTGGGGGGGGGGCGGATAATGGGGCAGAGTGTTTCATTATATACACATATCCAATATCCAATAAGGTGGGGGGGGGGGGAGGGGAGAAGTGGGAACAAAGCTTCCTGATTTTAACAAAAAAGAAATTTCTATTAAAAACTCATACATCAGCCTCCACCATTTGTTTCTCTCAGCCTTGATGTCGCATGCTTTCTGGATACACTCATTCGTGTAGAGCTCATGTATGTGAATGATGACATGAGACCACTCGAGCAGACTTCACTTTATCTCCCTATTCACTCTGTGTTCTTCAAAACACATTGTTTTTAACAAATGAGTATAAACAGGCCTTATATGTAGGTGTTGTTTGAAAATAATAAGAGAGCATCAAAATGATTGAGAAATTTTGGAAAGTGGAATGTTCATTTAGGAGAGTGACTGTAACCTAAGGCAGTATAAATTTCAATACAGTGAGGACAGGGACTTCTGCTCTCCTGAAACCAGGATTAGGAGAGTTATGGTGATGGAGTGTGATCGCTCTCCTTAAATGGCAAGGTTTGTATGAACTGGTATACAACAGAATGGAATACTTATTTAATGGGTCTAAACAACCAGTAAGGTTGACATGTGTATAACAATTTATTTTATGAAATACGTGTTGACGATCAACAAGTTGATCAGAACTTTGATTCTTGATCATACCCCAGCCTGCCCTCACGGAAATAGGGCATCTGCGCCCCATTTGCGCTCTACTGGCGCATTGTCTATCTACTGCACCCTAATTGCACTCTATTTCTTCATCCCATCCACCCTGCTGCACTCTAATTACGCCCTTCAGGAATCCGCCCTAGAAGCTAGAGATAGGGCGCGCGCCCTGACTGCATCTTACCTAGTTTGAAATTTTCTCTGATATTCAGACTGTGCCCTACTTGCGCCTTGTGGAACACTGATACGGGATAAACCACAAAAAAATGTAATTGCTTCACAATGCTCAGAAAGAAAGCTTACTAGTAAATGTTTCATGAGAACAATGATGTGGGACAAATAACCTGAACAGAGGACTCTTCAGTCAATGGTTAAAAGCGATCTATCTCTCATCTGCTTGTACTATTTAAAACAAGACGAGCAAATAAAAATGGTCCAATTATGAGAATTATCAAAATTATCTCCTGTTTGTAAAACCTACGATCACTCTCATGGTGTTTTGTTTTGTTTGAGTAACGTGAGAGTGATCTCTCTCCAGTATCACTCTCCAGTATCACTCTCCATTGCACTGGCAGTTTCCAGGAGAGTGATCAAAAGCTCTCCTGGAGAAAAATCTGGAGACTGATCATGCCCCTTAAAGCTGAGAGACTGATTCCACACAAAAAATATGTTTTCATTAACAAGTTGTCATAAAATGGGAGCCATGATACATGTGTAGGTAGGCAGGTAGGTTTGAAGTTTAATATTTTGTAATATCACTCCTTATGGAAGTAAAAAATTCTGTCGAAAAACATGAAGATGATAAATCTTTGCCTACGAATACAATACTATATGCGTAGGTAGGGTTACGGCAAACATAAATTATTGGTAAGACTGTACAGTGTCTATCAATTAATGTTATTAGCCTTGCATTGCATGTTAATAGCCCATACCAGCCCTATCAAATCAGCCTGGTGCATTTTCTAGGACGCATCATTCAAAACCAGGGTGTGTGTACATGAACAAACAATTTTGATACATACGATACATCAGGCCCATTACAATTAATTAACAATGGCTACATAAATTTAGAAGTAAAAAGTAAATAAATCAAAAAACAGCAGAAAAACTACCATAACTTATCACATAATGGCTTACCGTCAGTGATTGTGACCTATTTATTCCTCTTATGCACATATCGGGCCAGTCTTTTTCATGATCCGAGTCATACATGTTCAAGGGCTGGTACTCCATCCAAAACATCCGCATGTCCCGCTTAATCCTATCCATTGTCCAGTATCAATGACGCTTTACAGCAGGTACAATTGAGGAACCAATCAACTAGATTGCACAGTTCATCATATCACAAAGGATGAGATGGACAACACCAACAAACAAGCCCACAAAAACAACCCACCATGGATTCTCTACATCTACGAGTTTTGATGGTTCGAGAAGAGCTTCACCAACTGTCAAATGAAGATGTGGAAATTCCTCTGCTGTGTCATCTAGGGGTTACACACCACATGATTCGTGAATATGTCGGCCTGTCCTCCATGTAAATACTTCCTGGTGTGGTGGGATATTTAGTTCCTTTGTCCGCTTTAATATTCTGACCAGAACATTCCAACACAATAGGATCTTGACTGTGGATAAATTCTGCACATGTGTAATAAATCAACTCTCCAACCATCTAACCTTTGATGCAGACATCAAAAGTATAAGTGTATTGAATATTGCAGCCATGTTACTATACTTTTTTCTTTTTTTTAATCTGCATAAATAAAGACCTGTGCAGCTGCATGTTACACCGTACTTGCACTTAAATCAAGTTC
Source organism: Hanleya hanleyi (assembly GCA_036873755.1). Classification (NCBI taxonomy): domain Eukaryota; kingdom Metazoa; phylum Mollusca; class Polyplacophora; order Lepidopleurida; family Hanleyidae; genus Hanleya; species Hanleya hanleyi. The sequence continues at coordinate 82,932 of JAVTVY010038868.1, forward strand.
AGCAAAAACAAAATTATGATCTTGAGAATCTATAAACCACATCCTAAATTGAACACATGTTGTATCAGATACTTACAAGAGCCCAAGGCATTTCCCACATATTTATACCACATGTAATGCAGGCGACAGATGTATCATGTTGGAACAGCCAAATAAACAATTACCACGTCTGACATTTGACCTCATTAACCATGAAAGAATGTGCTGTAAATATGTAATCAAGCTCAGTTGACCTTAGATGAATGCAGCTCTGCACTCCAATGATGGGGCACTGTTATTAAATACACAGCTCAATCTGGTCTCATAATCCTTCCTACTATTAAACAGTCTGTAAAAGACTGTCTGAAAAGTATTAAACACCCTATTGGAACACGTAAATGTCTGTGTACAAAGCCTGTGTAAACCTGCACAAAAATGTGTTCTTCAAGTTAACTTCCACAATGGCTTGATCTACAGGTGTGATGTGAAATATTAACTGCTAAAATCATCATGACTACTGTAATTGAATATCTACTGCAATTATATCTATTGTAAGAGGAAGCACTCCTGTGATTAATTTTTGGAAGACTTGAACATGATCCAGTGGGAATTGGATAACTCAAAGGTTCACATGAATATTACATTCCAATTTATAGTATCTATTTGTAAAAGTAACAAAGGCTTAGCTCATGCTGACCATTTACTACAATATTGATAGATCACCTACCTATTCCTACGAAGTAGGCTACAGATCGCAAATTGTCCGGTAATGAGTGAGTCAGTCAGTCCATCCGAATCCTTTCGTCGGCAAAATAAGGAGAACCGTTGACATTATAACCTTGATTTTTGGCATGAACGAGCATTAGGGCATTGTTACCAGCTAGTTCTGATCTGAAATAATTCTGATTAAAATTAGATTTATAATTAACACTTCAGTATATTGTTATAGATCATACGGAGAAAAGTCCGATCATTTAAGCGAGGGAAACATGACACCATGGAATTTGGGAACAGCCCTGGCATGCCTGGTGCTCTCTCGCTGTTGGATTCAACCGCAAGATCTGAGGACAGCGACCTCAATACAGCTGAGCGAACTATTTATAGACGGAGGCTGGTGAAACCCAGTATTAATGTGTTTAACTCCGAGTCTATTCAACTGCTTGATGTACCAGGGCCGGATCACTAAATGACCAGAACATTCACCAATATACTTTCATTTTTTGTGGCACGAACACATCGATGTAAATATATAAATACCCAGAATATAATCTTGCTCAATCTCACAAAAGGCATGTTATAAAGAGAACCTATGGCTGTTATGGAACTGGAAGGTTGTACATGCACCATATTATGATGAAACGTACCGTAGGGGAGGGTCACATCATATCTCAATGAAAATGCGATCAAGTCCTAATGCCTACTCTACTTCGTAGGTCCTGTGACGTTAGTCGCACTGCTCATGTGCACATGTATGTCTCAATTTTTTATTGAGTAATGTACTATTTGGACTGATTCCATAACCAGTCAGGGCTTTAGATTAGCCTAATTTGGGCACACCTATTCAGCACAGCAATTTTTTTTATTTTTTGAGACAGGGAAATGCTCCAGATTAGTGAAAAGTCCCCGAATTCTAGCAAAATAGGTAGGCTTCGACTCAAACAGGACTCGTAATTAAGGACACATCGCCATGAACATAACTGAACATTGATTTCCAATGCAAGAAAAATATTTAAAAAAAAAAAAAAATAATTTAACATTGTATCAAGGGGGTAAACTAAAGCCCTGCCAGTATTCAAATGTCAGGATCAAAATCTTTTCACAGATCCAAATCCAGTCATGAGTAACATGTGACCCATCAATAACCAGAGCCTTCTTAATAGATAAAACCTTTCAGCTCACATTCTCAACTCCGGAGATCCAATTAAAGTGCATCCCATTGTGTTAGGCCATCCACAATAATATTTGTGTTCCCAGTAAACAACTTCAGAGAAATTGGGTAGGTAGGTGGGTAGGTAGGCAGAATTTTTTATTTTTGGGGGGGGATTTTTTGACCTATTTGTTTGGATTTCGCTGATGAAAAACATAGCAATAAATAAAATTGTCTACCCAAACTTTTTTTAACCGCAAAATATATTGATAGCTAGGGTTATTAATATATTGATAGCTAGAGTTATTAATATATTGATAGCTAGGGTTATTAATATATTGATAGCTAGGGTTATTAATATATTGATAGCTAGGGTTATTAATATATTGATAGCTAGGGTTATTAATATATTGATAGCTAGGGTTATTAATATATTGATAGCTAGAGTTATTAATATATTGATAGCTAGGGTTATTAATATATTGATAGCTAGGGTTATTAATATATTGATAGCTTAGTTCATGAGCATGATATATTGAAGTAAGAACTAACATTTCAGTTTCTCATTTCAGGGGAGTGACCATCACTCACCTAACTCTCCCCCCCCCCCCAAGAGTTACGGAAAATAAAACAGTAATGGAGCGTGGCAAGAGTGAATCACTCTCACAATACAAATGTGGGAGAGTGTTCAACAGGTTTCTCAACTGAATTTCTCATCATGACATTTCTGGCTGGACATTCCATTATGCAATTACATGTACCTATCTGACCAATATTTGACACCCTAAATTTGGTACATTTATCATGGAAAATATGGTCAGAATCCCAGTTTATATGTAATTGTAAAACTATACATGCTTTGAATGATGATTCTGATGGAACATCAGTCGGAACAGTGACTGACCTAATCACCGATATTTCAGTGGAAAGTAGCGCTAGTTCATGTTCATGGAATTCTACGTTACGGACCTCACGATTGGGCGTTGATCAGTTTGAAATATTTGAATGTCACATTTCCTTCCAGGCTATTTGCATATGATGTTTACCAATACACATTTGTGTTGAACTATGTGGTGTGCGTATGAGAAACTGCAACAATGGCAGCCATGGAGGGAGAAGTCGAGGGTTTATTTCAAGACACCATATTCACAGGCAATATTGCCCCAATTTTATTAGCCATTTGGGCATCAAATCCTGTTTTGCCAATAAAACAAATTGAAAAATCAATTTACTTGGTTATAAAAACATAAATGTGGACACAAAATTAATAGTATCCGGATATATGGAAAAACATCTAAGAGACCACGTGCAAGATATGGCAGCGTTTGGAATTTTTTTTTTAATAAATTTGTGGACAAGAAAAAGCCATCCAAATTCATGCCATTGTATGATACAAGAAGACGACAATTACCCGGACGTTTAGTGATATATTACTTATTAGCATTAAATTACTTACCAACTCCAACACCAATATTTAAAGGTACACATATGCATACACAGGACACTCACTGACTCTTGAATAAAGTTGGGTAAATTATTCCATGTCTCCATACAAATGTTCTACTATCTGCATTGACAAGACCGGCCAATGATGGTGTGGCTCCAAAATCAAGGAAAGTCAGGACACGACGACAACTGATAGGATTGCAACTGGTACATGTACTGGGTATGTCCAACTGACTGAAGAAGCAATAATTGGTATGTTGTTTCAATCGGGGTATGTACATGTATGAACACTAATTAATGTACACTTTGGATCCAGAAGTAGAGAGGGACAATATAATCACTGCCTGAGAAGCAAGTTGCGACTGAAAATGAAAATCCATGAGATTTTTTTTTTCAGCTCCTTCAAGGCCACAATTACACCACCGGTAGAATGTAAACCTTTTCATATATAAAACGATACATTCGATATTCTCGTGTCAAACACCTCACAAAGTTATGGTTTAGATGCATCAGCACAACAAATTGACACCATTTTCAGCTGTGTAAAAAGTGTCCACTTCTCAAAATCAACACAGATTTGTCGTTCAAATCCGCCCGAGACTATATCTATAAGTGTACGAGATGAAAATTTGTAACGGTCACATTGAGAGTGAACATTCGATTGAAATGATTCGAAAGAGTCAACATGCCGAATAAGAGACCCGTCCTGTACACACTGAGCCTTACAATACAACTGAAAGCGGCGCCTGCAGTTTACAGCCATGCCAGTGTAAACTTTCAGGGTTCTGCAAACAACGCGCAACAAGCAGGTCGGGGCGATTCCCTCAAGGCGAGCTATTTCAACTTTGGCAAATAATTGTTCTGTGTGTGCCCAGCTCAATCTATGTGTATATTACACAGACAGAATTTAAGCCTGGCTGTCTGAAGAAAAAGTTCCATTCACAATTTCCATATTAATAATTTCAACAAACTGGGCAACTTGGCTATGCCCTGTACAATGTGCCATTCCTCTTACAAATCTGTCTGGGGCAGTGGATGCTTGTTTTAAAGGAGTTCATACCTTATTTTAAATAGGTTCCCATTACACAGACTTGAAGAAATTATAACCAACTATTTATTGTCGATGAGGGCTGTTAACTATTGTTTTTATTACAATTTGTTTCCGCATTGAGGTTGATGAGCCACCATGTTGCCTGCTGGAAGCCGGGACTGATGACATCAGGTTTCAGGATGTCTTAGCCGATGCTTGATCCAGGGACGTTCCAAAAACGGACATGTGAACTACTCTGGCTCTGTGTGTAAAATCATCTAACCTATAGGTAGTGAGCAACACACTCGGCCACCCATGGGCAGGATGAGGTTTATTATCCATGGCTAGAAAAATAGCTTCCTTGATATTGTATATTGTCTCACACAACATAACATACTGCACAGTTCTACCTTGCTTAAAAGTACATATATACGGTAATCCCTCTATTAATTCTTTCTCTATCTCTTCAATCACAGGAAGTGAAATTTTGCACTGTAAAAGTCAGGGGGTGCTCAAATTTATTAGAACAGAAAATCGTTCAAAATCATACAGATAATCCATTATTTCTTCGTTATTTCAATGAATTTAGGGGATGATCACATTTATCAGAACAGCCGATTGAACTTTGTCCCCAGACCAGGGGGTGATTGAACTTTGTCCCCAGACCAGGGGGTGATTGAACTTTGTCCCCAGACCAGGGGGTGATTGAACTTTGTCCCCAGACCAGGGGGTGATTGAACTTTGTCCCCAGACCAGGGGGTGATTGAACTTTGTCCCCAGACCAGGGGGTGATTGAACTTTGTCCCCAGACCAGGGGGTGATTGAACTTTGTCCCCAGACCAGGGGGTGATTGAACTTTGTCCCCAGACGGGGGTGATTGAACTTTGTCTCCAGACCAGGGGGTGATTGAACTTTGTCCCCAGACCAGGGGGTGATTGAACTTTGTCCCCAGACCAGGGGGTGATTGAACTTTGTCCCCAGACGAGGGGGTGATTGAACTTTGTCTCCAGACCAGGGGGTGATTGAACTTTGTCCCCAGACCAGGGGGTGATTGAACTTTGTCCCCAGACCAGGGGGTGATTGAATTTTGATAGGGGAATTGAATTATTAGAGATTACCATGGTTTCAGATGAACAGGGAGTGAGTGAATATAATTTAATGTCGCTTTCAACAATATTTCAGCTATATCGCGACGAACCAACTAAGTACCATCCAGTTCAGATGAACAGTCAGTGTGTACACTTCATATTAATCCCTTACCACTATCTCAAAATAATCGCTATGCAAGATATGCAAGTCAATATTCTGAGATTCTTTTGAAGAACTGGAAAATCACACTCAGACCCCTGTCCATTGTTGCTTGCATTTGATGCTAAAATTACCCATTTTCACCTGTGTTGTGTGAGAGATTGTAAATTCCAGAAATTTTCTAAGCCGGATACGTACTATTCTGAGCTGTTAATACACGAATAATGAAGATTAGACCTGTTCCCATTGTTGTTTTTTCTCCATTTGTGTGAGATACCAAGCTGTTCTACTGGCTTTGAGCAAATGCCGAATGAGCAGATGAGGTTTTCCAAATTTAGCCATACATCACATACATGGTCTACGAGTTTGTTTCATGAGCATGTTATGCTCTCTAATAATAACATGTATGTGTTAAGGTCTCTAATATTATAATAATTGGTTAACTTTAAATCCTCTGTGACTGGTTGACTTAATGTGACATACCAATAAATGCCATAAAACGATGTTCAATGTCATAAATTGACTCACATGAACATTTTCAAAATCTTGAATATTCGATGCATATTAGAATAATGAGAATCCAATTAAATAAGTATATTCATTATGCAACTAAAGTAAGTTGATTGTCTTCTCCAAGGATCAACATGTACTGATGTGACAGCTTGAGATCAGCTGTAGATGTATAGCCAGACCAGTATTAAAAATAGTGCCGATCCATTAACCCCTTTAGGCAACCTCTGCCAGAGAAGTGAATTGTTTTCAATATTTTTTCCAGTCTCTGTTGCGAGGAATAATTGAAGGCCAGTGGTAGGTGATTGGAGTATGGTATGTGTTTGGTTCCGCTGTGAGTTTGATTTTAACTCAAAGGCCTAATAAGGAGTTGCTAAGAGGGACTATTTGGGTGCCTGTGCACCGCTTTCTGAAAGCAGAGAAAAAAGCCAAAATTATGACATCATTTGTAGGAGCGCGCATAACTCAAAATTTCAATGGGCTACCCCCGTCAAAAAGTCTGTCCGGTTGTAGTACTTGAATTAAAGTACTTCTGGCCGAAATATGGAAGTCGAGACTTAATTAATCAATCGAGGAGATGCAATTACGTTAACAGTTTTTAACATTGCCGCCAATGTAAATTTTAATAGTGGTCTGGACCCTAAAAGGGTTCCGTTTTCCGCTGACGTTGGGATCACTTGGTGTTGAAAAATGGACAATGGATAAGGCAGACCACGCTAAGTTAGGTATTTTTGGTTGAATTATGAAGTGTTCTAGTAAAATGTGAGAAAGGCCAGGCAATGTGAGGGCGGAGAAGACGTGTGGCTTTGTCTTTAGAGCATTTGACGCTATTTTTGTGTGATTTGGTTACAGATTATTCGCGGTTGTTTTCTAAATTTTACAGTTGTCTGCTATATATATCGCTCGCTATAATATGCTATTGGGGCATGCTTCAAAGTTATGCCTGGAGAATACCGTAACTAATCGAGGAATCGGGGGATTCCTATAGCTGTCCTCTGAAAAGGCCAAAATTATCAGAATATTGGTACATTGGCCGACAGGGGTAGTGTTCTTTAAACCCCTATTCAGCCCCAGTTGAAGCGACTCTATTCATCACTGCTTCAATCAGCCACGTAATGTTGAATGATGACAAGGGACTCCGCTAACAGTGATCCAGCCGCTGGACGGAGGCTATATTGTATAGTTTTAACTAGACACACCTCAATTTTTCCATGTTTTGCATGGATTAATGGACATTTGGTCATATTTAGCCGAGCTCGAGAACACGAGATAATAGCTGAAGTGGTTAGGGATTACCTTAAGTGACTTTTTCCGTGATAATAAAGTGTTTGGCTTGAATAGGTACGTTCGTTCTCGGCTAATGGCGAACAAAAATGGCAGGGGTCAACCTTTAATATTGGTGTACTTGGTTGGGGGGTGGGGTCAGAATTCGTTGTATAATTGAAACGCGCTGTTCTTCAGCTGCAACTTCTGTGATTTTATTTGACCAGAAAAAGTTTTTCCGTAAAACAGTTCCAAATTTCACAGTTTCACGATTCTGTTTTTATGATAAAACCAAACATTAATCTTAAAAATTGATCAAAATAAGCGGTTTTGGGGGGTACCATTGTAAAAAAAATCACCATAATTCATGAGAAAGGCTAAAGAGGTCGTTTCAGGTATTGAAATGTGGGGGGAGGAGCATCTTAGTAATTACTATTTGGGGCTCTGGTGATGGCTGCTCGAGTCACACATGATAACATTGTTGACCCATGAATTTGTCTGAAGAAGTGAAAAAGTGTTGTATTTAGGTTGTGGTACATGAATTCGAAGCCCCATAATTCGTCAACCGCTCAGCGAATCTCACTGAAATTTCTCACATTTTCTAGCCAGTCAACAAGGAATACCCATGCGTACTTTGAAGGTGATTGAGCAAAATTACCTACTCTAGTAGGTACCAGACCACTATTAAAAATAGTGCCGATCCGTTAACCCCTTTAGGCAACCTCTGCCAGATAAGTGAATTGATTTCAATATATTTTCCAGTCTCTGTTGCGAGGAATAATTGAAGGCCATTGGTAGGTGATTGGAGTATGGTATGTGTTTGGTTCCGCTGTGAGTTTGATTTTAACTCAAGGCCTAATAAGGAGTTGCTAAGAGGGACTATTTGGGTGCCTGTGCACCGCTTTCTGAAAGCAGAGAAAAAAGCCAAAATTATGACGTCATTTGTAGGAGCGCGCATAACTCTAAATTTCAATGGGCGACCCCCGTCAAAAAGTCTGTCCGGTTGTAGTACTTGAATTAAAGTACTTCTGGCCGAAATATGGAAGTCGAGACTTAATTAATCAATCGAGGAGATGCAATTACGTTAACAGTTTTTAACATTGCCGCCAATGTAAATTTTAATAGTGGTCTGGACCCTAAAAGGGTTCCGTTTTCCGCTGACGTTGGGATCACTTGGTGTTGAAAAATGGACAATGGATAAGGCAGACCACGCTAAGTTAGGTATTTTTGGTTGAATTATGAAGTGTTCTAGTAAAATGTGAGAAAGGCCAGGCAATGTGAGGGCGGAGAAGACGTGTGGCTTTGTCTTTAGAGCATTTGACGCTATTTTTGTGTGATTTGGTTACAGATTATTCGCGGTTGTTTTCTAAATTTTACAGTTGTCTGCTATATATATCGCTCGCTATAATATGCTATTGGGGCATGCTTCAAAGTTATGCCTGGAGAATACCCGTAACTAATCGAGGAATCGGGGGATTCCTATAGCTGTCCTCTGAAAAGGCCAAAATTATCAGAATATTGGTACATTGGCCGACAGGGGTAGTGTTCTTTAAACCCCTATTCAGCCCCAGTTGAAGCGACTCTATTCATCACTGCTTCAATCAGCCACGTAATGTTGAATGATGACAAGGGACTCTGCTAACAGTGCTCCAGCCGCTGGACGGAGGCTATATTGTATAGTTTTAACTAGACACACCTCAATTTTTCCATGTTTTGCATGGATTAATGGACATTTGGTCATATTTAGCCGAGCTCGAGAACACGAGATAATAGCTGAAGTGGTTAGGGATTACCTTAAGTGACTTTTTCCGTGATAATAAAGTGTTTGGCTTGAATAGGTACGTTCGTTCTCGGCTAATGGCGAACAAAAATGGCAGGGGTCAACCTTTAATATTGGTGTACTTGGTTGGGGGGTGGGGTCAGAATTCGTTGTATAATTGAAACGCGCTGTTCTTCAGCTGCAACTTCTGTGATTTTATTTGACCAGAAATAGTTTTTCCGTAAAACAGTTCCAAATTTCACAGTTTCACGATTCTGTTTTTATGATAAAACCAAACATTAATCTTAAAAATTGATCAAAATAAGCGGTTTTGGGGGGTACCATTGTAAAAAAATCACCATAATTCATGAGAAAGGCTAAAGAGGTCGTTTCAGGTGTTGAAATGTGGGGGGAGGAGCATCTTAGTAATTACTATTTGGGGCTCTGGTGATGGCTGCTCGAGTCACACATAACATTGTTGACCCATGAATTTGTCTGAAGAAGTGAAAAAGTGTTGTATTTAGGTTGTGGTACATGAATTCGAAGCCCCATAATTCGTCAACCGCTCAGCGAATCTCACTGAAATTTCTCACATTTTCTAGCCAGTCAACAAGGAATACCCATGCGTACTTTGAAGGTGATTGAGCAAAATTACCTACTCTAGTAGGTACCAGACCACTATTAAAAATAGTGCCGATCCGTTAACCCCTTTAGGCAACCTCTGCCAGATAAGTGAATTGTTTTCAATATTTTTTCCAGTCTCTGTTGCGAGGAATAATTGAAGGCCAGTGGTAGGTGATTGGAGTATGGTATGTGTTTGGTTCCGCTGTGAGTTTGATTTTAACTCAAGGCCTAATAAGGAGTTGCTAAGAGGGACTATTTGGGTGCCTGTGCACCGCTTTCTGAATGCAGAGAAAAAAGCCAAAATTATGATGTCATTTGTAGGAGTGCGCATAACTCAAAATTTCAATGGGCGACCCCCGTCAAGAAGTCTGTCCGGTTGTAGTACTTGAATTAAAGTACTTCTGGCCGAAATATGGAAGTCGAGACTTACTTAATCAATCAAGGAGATGCAATTACGTTAACAGTTTTTAACATTGCCGCCAATGTAAATTTTAATAGTGGTCTGGACCCTATACATGTACAGGCTGGTTTGGGGATTCTGATGGACTTCGCGAGTGATATGCCCTGACCTGATAAAAAGCACTGGGTTGAAATTTGAGAATTTTAAATAAATTTGTGCTTCTTTGCAAATACTTTTTGTGCTCTGAAGCTGTTACAGTTTGTATCTAAATATATACAAATATATTCCTCCAATATCAACATTATTTCAGTCAAATCACGACGAAACCAACTAAGAACCACCCAGCCATGTTGTGTTCCTGCTGCTTCAACAAAAATTTTTTTGAAGCAGCATGGAACCAGACACCCTCCATCCACCCTATTAAAACACTGAGGACAGGGCACAAGACAGAGATAGAGCAGTTCTGACCCTTCAACCAATATGTGAGGATTACAATTCCCTTTGAAACACACTTTAAAGTTTAACTCCACAACTATTCTGTCTCACCCTCCATTTATATTCTCTCTGACTGTCCACCCCCCCCCCCCAAAAAAAAGAAAAGCAGAGAAAAAAAAAAAAAAATCCTGGATGTTCATGAACCCAAACAACAACATATCACTAATTTCCAGCCCAGAGTATGTGTACAAGACACTGCCCATCCCTTAATATCAAGTGTGACTTCCTTGAGTTCCCATGTGGCATCTCCATATTCAATTGTTCTTTTCTGATCAACTTCAGCCTCAATTTTCCTTTCCAACTGCCTATCACCATGTCACATCTGGGTCAGCATCCAATTTGTACAGGGGACAAAAACTGATATGTGAAAACAAACAATGACCTGTTTAGTTTTTTTCAGAAGTTGGAAAATTATGCTTGCACATCCAGTTGAACGACATGTATACTAAAATGGTAATTACCTGTATGCTACAGATTCAGACAATGAATAAAGGTGAAATTAAATTGTACTCCATGTACATCTATACACATACATTTCTTTTTCCACAGTCATCGATTTAATTCTCCCTAAATTGGGTACACCCTCTATTCGGCGCAGCGAAACAAAAATTTAGGGTGGGTCTGAGCAAAAGTTATAGAAAATATTGAAATCCACGAACACTCATCTAGCTCATTATGTAACAACATGTATTATGATTTGTTGTAATTGTTCAAGGCAGTAATCCATGGTTAACTTTGCACAATAGTATCCACATGTACATATGGCTTTTCATGGCTAAATATCCCTCTTCCCAGTTCCTAAAATTTATACTGCTTTACATAGTTTACAATCAGTCTCCTAAATTAACAATTTGCTCTCCAAAATCTCTCCAGGAGATCAGCTTATAGCACTCCAGCTTTGCAGTTGAACAGGGTTTCTCACAGGGCTTCTACTGGTCCCCTACCAGAGAGGTCAGATCATGGTGGTAGGGGAGTGATTGATTGCAGAGGCTGGATCATGGAAGTAGGGGAGTGATTGATTGCAGAGGCTAGATCATGGTGGTAGGGGAGTGATTGATTGCAGAGGCTAGATCATGGTGGTAGGAGAATGATTGATTGCAGAGGCTAGATCATGGTGGTAGGGGAGTGATTGATTGCAGTGGCTTGATCATGGTGGTTGGGGAGTGATTGATTGCAGTGGCTTGATCATGGTGGTAGGGGAGTGATTGATTGCAGTGACTAGATCATGGTGGTAGGGGAGTGATTGATTGCAGTGACTAGATCATGGTGGTAGGGGAGTGATTGATTGCAGAGGCTAGATCATGGTGGTAGGGGAGTGATTGATTGCAGAGGCTAGATCAAGGTGGTAGGGGAGTGATTGATTGCAGTGACTAGATCATGGTGGTAGGGGAGTGATTGATTGCAGTGGCTAGATCATGGTGGTAGGGGAGTGATTGATTGCAGAGGCTAGATCATGGTGGTAGTAGGGGAGAGATTGATTGCAGAGGCTAGATCATGGTGGTAGGGGAGTGATTGATTGCAGTGACTAGATCATGGTGGTAGGAGAGTCATTGATTACAGTGGCTAGATCATGGTGGGAGTGGAGTGATTGATTGCAGTGGCTAGATCATGGTGGTAGGGGAATGATTGATTGCAGTGGCTAGATCATGGTGGTAGGGGAGTGATTGATTGCAGTGGCTAGATCATGGTGGTAGGGGAATGATTGATTGCAGTGGCTAGATCATGGTGGGAGTGGAGTGATTGATTACAGTGGCTAGAACATGGTGGTAGGGGAGTGATTGATTGCAGTGGCTAGATCATGGTGGGAGTGGAGTGATTGATTACAGTGGCTAGAACATGGTGGGAGGGGAGTGATTGATTGCAGTGGCTAGATCATGGTGGTAGGGGAGTGATTGATTGCAGTGGCTAGATCATGGTGGTAGGGGAGTGATTGATTGCAGTGGCTAGATCATGGTGGTAGGGGAGTGATTGATTGCAGTGGCTAGATCATGGTGGTAGGGGAGTGAGTGACTGCAGTGGCTTGATCATGGTGGTAGGGGTGTGATTGATTGCAGTGGCTAGATCATGGTGGTAGGGGAGTGATTGATTGCAGTGGCTAGATCATGGTCATAGGGGAGTGATTGATTACAGTGGCTAGATCATGGTGGTAGGGGAGTCATTGATTACAGTGGCTAGATAATGGTGGTAGGGAGTGATTGATTGCAGAGGCTGGATCATGGTGGGAGGGGAGTGATTGATTGCAGTGGCTAGATCATGGTGGTAGGGGAGTGATTGATTGCAGTGGCTAGATCATGGTGGTAGGGGAGTGATTGATTGCAGTGGCTAGATCATGGTGGTAGAGGAGTGATTGATTGTAGTGGCTAGATCATGGTGGTAGGAGAGTGATCATGGTGGTACGGGAGTGATTGATTACAGAGGCTGGATCATGGTGGGTGGGAAGTGATTGATAGCAGAGGCTGGATCATGGTGGTAGGGGAGTGATTGATTGCAGAGGCTGGATCATGGTGGGAGGAGAGTGATTGATTGCAGAAGCTGCATCATGGTGGTAGGGGAGTGATTGATTGCAGAGGCTGGATACTGGTGGTAGGGGAGTGATTGATTGCAGTGGCTAGATCATGGTGGTAGGGGAGTGATTGATTGCAGTGGCTAGATCATGGTGGTAGGGGAGTCATTGATTACAGTGGCTAGATCATGGTCATAGGGGAGTGATTGATTGTAGTGGCTTGATCATGGTGGTAGGGAGTGATTGATTGCAGAGGCTGGATCATGGTGGGAGGGGAGTGATTGATTGCAGTGGTAAATCATGGCGGTAGGGGAGTGATTGATTGCAGTGGCTAGATCATGGTGGTAGGGGAGTGATTGATTGCAGTGGCTAGATCATGGTGGTAGGGGAGTGATTGATTGCAGTGGCTAGATCATGGTGGTAGGGGAGTGAGTGACTGCAGTGGCTTGATCATGGTGGTAGGGGTGTGATTGATTGCAGTGGCTAGATCATGGTGGTAGGGGAGTGATTGATTGCAGTGGCTAGATCATGGTGGTAGGGGAGTCATTGATTACAGTGGCTAGGTCATGGTGGGAGGGGAGTGATTGATTGCAGTGGCTAGATCATGGTGGTAGGGGAGTCATTGATTACAGTGGCTAGATCATGGTCATAGGGGAGTGATTGATTGTAGTGGCTTGATCATGGTGGTAGGGAGTGATTGATTGCAGTGGCTAGATCATGGTGGTAGGGGAGTCATTGATTGCAGTGGCTAGATCATGGTGGTAGGGGAGTGATTGATTGCAGTGGCTAGATCATGGTGGTAGGGGAGTGATTGATTGCAGTGGCTAGATCATGGTGGTAGGGGAGTGATTGATTGCAGTGGCTAGATCATGGTCATAGGGGAGTGATTGATTGTAGTGGCTTGAGCATGGTGGTAGGGAGTGATTGATTGCAGAGGCTGGATCATGGTGGTAGGGGAGTGATTGATTGCAGTGGCTAGATCATGGTGGTAGGGGAGTGATTGATTGCAGTGGCTAGATCATGGTGGTAGGGGAGTCATTGATTACAGTGGCTAGGTCATGGTGGGAGTGGAGTGATTGATTGCAGTGGCTAGATCATGGTGGTAGGGGAGTCATTGATTACAGTGGCTAGATCATGGTCATAGGGGAGTGATTGATTGTAGTGGCTTGATCATGGTGGTAGGGAGTGATTGATTGCAGTGGCTAGATCATGGTGGTAGGGGAGTCATTGATTACAGTGGCTAAATCATGGCGGTAGGGGAGTGATTGATTGCAGTGGCTAGATCATGGTGGTAGGGGAGTGATTGATTGCAGTGGCTTGATCATGGTGGTAGGGGAGTGATTGATTGCAGTGGCTAGATCATGGTGGTAGGGGAGTGATTGATTGCAGTGGCTAGATCATGGTGGTAGGTGAGTGATTGATTGCAGTGGCTAAATCATGGTGGTAGGGGAGTCAATGATTACAGTGGCTAGATCATGGTGGTAGGGGAATGATTGATTGCAGTGGCTAAATCATGGTGGTAGGGGAGTCAATGATTACAGTGGCTAGATCATGGAGGTAGGGGAGTAATTGATTGCAGTGGCTAGATCATGGTGGTAGGGGAGTGATTGATTGCAGTGGCTAGATCATGGTGGTAGGGGAGTGATTGATTGCAGTGGCTTGATCATGGTGGTAGGGGACATCAGGGTGTGAAATAGGATAACAAATTGTAGTTGCCCATGGGCAAGTGCGGGCAACCAACACATCCAAATGCATTGCAATTCAAGCAATTCAATTTATGTTGCCCAAAGGATATTTTGGTTGACCGGGGCAACCGGGCAAAGGGCTTTTTTGCACCCTGACATGCACAATTTATATGATGGTAGATGTATATGATTACAGGTGGTTAAACTCATTAAGGTTTTCATGTACCTACATGTACATGTATACAGTATACACATTGTGTGTGGTCTGTTGGAATCTGGAGTTTGTCTGTACACACTGTACACTCAGGAACCATCAGTCGAGACTAACCTGTAACATTACAGCCTTACTCTGTATATCTGTAGCAAACACAAAATACCTAGAAAATACTTACGGATTGTGTGGGCTCATGGCTCTCATTTCAAACCAGAGGGGCAGAAATAGCCTCAACAATTCGAACACATGCCCTGCTTTCTCACTTCAAAGTAACAATGTTGAGTTACCATCCAGTGCCTTCTTCCGATTTCACTAAGTATTCGGGATAAATATTTCCGGAAACCCTTAATAGAATCTGACTTCATCTTGAACTTTGCACTCTTCAGGATCATAATTGCTTATACAAATACTATATAGCACTGTCAATGTACAAAGTTAAAGTAAATGCACTGATCATAAGCTCTTATAATTCCATCAGTCTAATCACCCGGATAGTTTGACTCAAATCACTAATAAATTTGATCAAGTCCTAAATTTAGTAGAAACCCCAGAGATAATATCTTGTTTTATCATCATTTCATCTCTCGCTCTTCATCAACTTGAATTTTTCTTCAGAAGAGCTGTCACTCTCCTAGGAACTGGAAAAGCGATGAAAGAGCTGTCACTCTCCTAGACTGCCCTCGAAATTGACGATGGCATTCGGCAGTGCCATCTATAAACAGCTGTAAACTAGCTGGGCGACGGCAAATTTCTGCCGTCGCGATAATAAAGACAATAATATCGTATTAAGTAAATTTGTATTTTTGATAATTAAAAACAGAATATTTAATGAGATAATGAAGTCGGCAAGTGTGAGATGGAAGCAAAAAAAAAAAACAGTCAGCGGAGTTCAGTTGATGTTCTTGCATAGATCTGTAAATCTACTCCCGAAACTGATACCATGCGTGCGTGGCATGAATGACCTTGTCCAAATTCAGGGCGCAACCAATCATAGTACGTTTTATGCTCAAATTCATTCACAACGTGAACTATGATTGGCTGCATACTGAAGCCATAACTTGGTGACAGATAGTTTGTAAGACTGCTCACAACGCTGATTCAAATCCTAGAAATCATCGCGCGCAAGTAACTAACACCAAATGTAAATGTGAATGAAGTGGTTTTATTCAGAAATTAAGTGCAACTGATTGTCGTTGGTATCAATAATACATATAGATTTAAGAGGTTCACACCGATTTGGGTTTGTTAAGAATATTGCTGGTCGCATTCTTCCTTGTGTATGAATATGAAACGTTGATCCAGCGCACGCTGCCCAGCGCACATGTCCGTCTTGCATGCATGCGATGGTCGTAACATGAATTTGTATTTATTGATTTGGTGTCTCGTTATGGGAGTTAAGGAGAAATACGAAGCTGCGCATCTCAAAAAAACCCTCGGCTCTGGGCGCCAGCCATTCATAGTGTAATCAATTTGAATCAAGATGTCAGGAACACCAAGCAGTCAAGTGACAAATTTACAGATTATCAAAAATTTTGCAATTAGAAATGGCCCCTAAGGTTTCTGTCCAATCAGAGAAACAGGTATTCATTACATAAGTCTCTTGATGCATACCAAATTTCACATCGAGCACTTGAGCGGTATCATTAATGAATTTGCATGAATTAAAAATGGTCGCCCATCCTTCCCGCCACTCACAGAAACTGATGTTGTTATTCATTGCAAGTCTCTTGATACATCGATGCTGTGTACGAAGTTTCGTATAGAACTCTTAAATGGTATCAGAGATATATATCATTAAAGATTTTGCATAAATTAAAGATGGCCGCCAAGGTTTCCGCCCAACCAGATGGCCACCAAGGTTTCCGCCCAACCAGATGGCCACCAAGGTTTCCACCGAATCAGGGAAAATGGTTTGGTCATTCCTGTGAAGTTTCTTGGTGCATCGATGATCTATACTAAGTTTCACACTGAACAAGAAAATGGTACCCGAGATACACAAGATTAATGGTTTCACATAAATTAAAGATGGCCGCCAAAGTTTCCAACCAATCAGGTTGGACTAAAAATTACAAATTTTTGTTTGGGGTAAGACAAACTTCCCACCAACCATAAGTCGTTTGGTCGATTTTTATTTTTATTATTATTTATATATTTCTTTTTATTCAACTTTTTCATGATCACATATCTGCTGACAATATTTCTTCATGAAAGTAGTGACAGATGTGCCAAGCTGATAAAGTATTACCATTTGTATGGATCCTGCATTACAAACATATTGTTTCCTGTTATATATGATTTCCATGTTAGACAGTTTCAGAAAGACTTCATAGATGAATAAACTTTTGGGTAGGATCCTTTTTGGGTTGATACTCCATGTAAGTATCATGAGACAATGCATACAATAGCCAAGTCTGGGGACAAAAATGTGTCTAGACTTGAGCCTTTTCAGCGACACAAAGACAGAGACATTACCCCTTTTTTGGTGGGTAGGTAGGGTTACCCCAAACAAACAAAAATTATTTTGGCCTTGGTGAAGAGGAATACATCATGTACCGGAACATGTGATCTTGAGCACCTAAACATGAAAAAATGATCTCAAAATCGAGTTGAATTTACAAGATTATACATGTATTTAGGAATTCAAGTCACAATGCAGCCTGCTTGCTTATAAATTCTAACTCTAAATATGGTAAATACACGTTCTACATGAAAATGCAAGGACAGCGGCAGAAATACACAAATTTCACTCAGACAAGGTACAGTGAATCAAACAGGATCTTTTTCATCTTGAAATAAAATTTGAAACCAGTCCATGGGTTAGAGACGAGAGTCATGCCATTGTTATCATGGTGGGACAAAGGGAGCATATTCTGCTCAATGTCATGGGGGAAAGAGTTACGGACCTTTCTGAAGAGAAATTGGCAGTACTGGTCAGTTCCAGGATTGCCTGTGTAAATCACAAATGTATACAATGTATGAACATTATCACATGTTGATCATATTGATACAGTATACATATACTGTACATTGATATAGTACTCACTGTATTGTCAGCGTTATCCATCAAGGCTTTGCTGCCTGGTGAAGGCTTCCTTCCAAATGTTGTTACTATGGCTAGTATTCAATACTATCCTCCTCTTCTGAAGTTCTCGTACATCGGTCCAGATACGCAAATCTTTTCCACAAACATCACTCTCATATTGGTATTAATTCCATAACAATTTTCGGCTCCTCAAAGTATCGGTACTGTACACCATCTGGAAGTAATAACAATACTAAGTCTTCACTTACTCTCATACAATTTACAAATCATTCAAGATTAAGAAAAAAACTCATAAACCCAGTTTTTATTTTCCTTCACAATTTTTTTTATCATTTTTACCATCTGAAAGGGTTTTTCACAAGTAATGTTATTGCAGTTATCAACCTTTGACCTTGACCTTTTGTACACCATGCTGCAAAGACCTGCAATTCACCATTCACGCTTTGTTCCATGGCTCTTCAATTTCCACTGGAAAAGTAGCAAATTAGCCTTGAAAATAGTTTGCCAGGTGTGACACTAGAGACCAATATTACACATTGCCAAGTCTTATTTCAAAATTTTGATGCTTTTTTGGGAGCATTTATAACAAGACTGCAAGTTACTTTTACAGAATGAACACATTCTGAGCTGCAAGATAGGAGTATAATACATCATAAATATATGTATATTTTAGAATTTGGATTAGGCCTAAACAAAACAAGAGCAAAAATTGGCTTCAATACATGGCCACAGATGCAGTCAAGAATGTGTGCGGGCATATGTTGAAGTCCAATTATGCTCTTGTTATGGTAAGTGTGAAGTCTCTTGCACCCAATCAAATTAGCTTGGACTTGATATACACGTAGCTGTAGCATATACCCAGGGCCGTAGCCAGGATTTACTGAGGGGTGGTCGCCTTCACTCCAAAAGGGCACATCAGGGGGTTCGCTGTATGGGAAAGGGGCAAATAGGGTGTTCGCTTCAGTTTTAAAAGGGCATTTATATGAGAAAAATATATGATATTTCTGAAAGGGGAGTTTGCCCGAACCCAGAAAACCTGATACCGGAATACATTCTGTTATTTTTGTATATGTACATAGTATTTTTAAGGTAATTTCATTTATCTGAATATATTTTCATGGACATGGGAATATTTTGAGGACTTTACTACAACAGAATAACCCAATCAGAAACTTTCCTATTACAGGACTTGCAAATAATTGCCACCACATCATCCCCTGGACCAAGTTGGTCTAGACTGGTGGTGGTTGATAATGACTTGTGGGGCATGTAAATTAAGGGGCAAGAGAAGGGAGAAATGTCTGTAGCACTACAAAATTCTCAGAATTCCCCATTAGCAGCATAGAATTGGGAATGAATAGCAATATTCTTCCCATTGTTACACTCATACTTCTTCGTTCAATTTTCACTGTGAATGCAAGACAAGAAAAAATAACTGCAACTGAGAATCATCGCCAGGTCTGTTTCAGCATGGATTGTCCGCCACATATAAGGACGTCACCAGTTTGTCTAGCAAGGCAATTATACAGACAAACAGTACTGTACAGTTTGTGTGCATTAATTCACATATACAGACAAACAGTACTGTACAGTTTCAGGCCTCAATTTAAGGTGGTAACCTGTTTTCAGGTTGCCTGGAGGTTGCCATATGAAAATTAGTGGTAACCTATTTTCAGGTCCCCATAATTTTGACTAATAATATGACATTAGGTTAATAATTATGCAATAGGTTCTCACAGGTTACCAGTGTAGAATTCATGGTAACCTGTTGAGAGGTTACCATCAGCACTCCTTAAATTGAGGCCTGCAGTTTGTGTGCATTAATTCACTAATTCAGAGTATTTATTAGAGAAATCCTGAAGATTGAATGAATACAAAGGTACTAGTCCATGAATGACTACAAAGGTACTAGTCAGAACTAGACAAATGGCCTGGCCAAGGAATACAGGCCCAGAATTTTCCCAGTTCTACTGATTAAAGGCCATGTGTTTGAGACAATGCAAATGTTTAGCACACCAGTTTTTAGCTAAGATTCAAAGATGCTTGCCTCCCTCTCAGCTATACTGCAATCATATTCTTCCCCATGCTGCTAATATTAATATGGTTATCATGCACTTACTTCCAGCTTTGTATCTTTTCTGACGTGATGTTTTTTAACAGAATAGTACAAATTATATAAATCAATCTAAATCGTCATCTTTCTTCATATGTAGTATGAATATGTAAGGCCTAGATGTAATCCTTCAAAAGTTATCACGAATACTCAAAAATACGTCAAGGCCACTCATCTTCACTAGGCTTCTGACCCATCGCCAGTTGTATATGTTATATAAATTTCTAATGCCTGGCTATAATCTTTCAACAGATATTGTGTTAACATAACAAGCAAGATGGACAGATAGACCAAGGAGACAATACCCTTCGGCCAAACTAGGTACATGTAGATAGGTAAAATTCAATACGCGGAGTCTCTATTTTCAATGATTTACTGTATTTTCAATCACAGTAATCTATGGCCTTTTTACCTCAGAATAAATAGGGTTTCTCTATGAGCCAGGGTAAAGCATACAGGACCGGTACCGAAAGTTTGCATGACATGGAACTGGAGATATCGCAAAGACAAGCAAAAGTTAAGAGACGGACAGACGTGACGAAAATCATGATCGCAATATACGACCTATCTGTCGATGGACGTATAACGAAAATCATGTCAGGAAGGGCACAAAGCTAACAGTTAAGCGTGCAATAATCAAAATTTATTACCAGCATGGGTATATAGGTTTGCAGCATAGCCACATATATGCAACTCAGTGTATGTAGCCACGACTGAGTTGCACATCCTTACTAGGACAGACATCAGTACCGGTATCGTCCTTTTCTTCGTGGCCAAACATGACAAAATGTACAATTAACTATGGCATTTAACGGGTTGTATACATGTCAAATATACTTCTCTCCCCCGACACAAAGTATTTGGCTCATTCCTGCAGCGCGAGTACACGTAAATAGCACCAAGTTATGTCACTATCTTCCTATCACGTTCACATGTTGGAAATGGAACAAGTGCAAGAAACGCTCCAATGCGCATGCACCGCTAATAACACGAACACTTTACGATATGTCGTAAAGAAGGAAGCGTCATCAGCTAGTGGGCGGGACTTAACGCACGTGGTCAAGCTCCATCTCGGTTACTCCAGCAGCTGATGACGTCTTCTTCTTGACGACATATCGTAAAGTGTTCGTGTTATTAGCGGTGCATGCGCATTGGAGCGTTTCTTGCACTTGTGCCATTTTCAACATGTGAACGTGATAGGAAGATAGTGACACAACTTGGTGCTATTTACCTGTACTTGCGCTGCAGGAATGAGCCAAATACATAGTGTCGGGGGAGAGAAGTATATTTGACATGTTTACAACCCGTTAAATGCCATAGTCATTTGTACATTTTGTCTTGTTTGGCCACGAAGAAAGGACGATACTGATGTCTGTCCTAGTAAGGATGTGCAACTCAGTCGTGGCTACATACACTCAGTTGCATATATGTAGCTAGTTTGCAGCATAGCTACGAGGGAGGGCAGCGGTTAGGTATGAATCTTAGCTAACCTGTCACTCTATTCATTCTATGTGCCATACATGTAACATTTAGGTACCGGTACCCTGCTCATTGGCTAAAAATATGTTGTTTCATTGTCATAGTTAGCCAATCTTAATAAATTAAAATCCTATATGCTTCTCTATCGTATGGTCGCTACAGGATCTTATACTCGCCGATCTCCCTCCGTGTTTTGTTTACATCTGGGTCTTCAAACTCTTGACCAATCGTAGCCCATCTTCTCTATTCTCTGGTGACATGACTCGGAGTTGATCAATACAGCCGACTATAGCAGGGGTTTTTCTAGCCGTTTTTTCATCGTGGTTACCACGATGAAAAAAAATATATATTGAGTTTTGCAGACAATTTCAAATTGAGTTTTGATTAAAAAAATTGAGTTTTGCGATTTTTGCCGTTTGCACATACCAGTTGTCAGTTGATAGGTTGTTTCGCATGACCCGCCCACATCAATATTTTGGAGATAAATAATACCCCATGTATTTTAATTATCAGTAATTAT
The DNA here is from genome assembly GCA_036873755.1 of Hanleya hanleyi. Taxonomy (NCBI): domain Eukaryota; kingdom Metazoa; phylum Mollusca; class Polyplacophora; order Lepidopleurida; family Hanleyidae; genus Hanleya; species Hanleya hanleyi. Next base: position 105,110 of record JAVTVY010038868.1, read on the forward strand.
TGGCCGTAAAAGAAATAAGTAAGCAAATCTAAGTAAAACGAATGAACCGTCACAGTGCGTCACAGCGCGAATCAGCGCGAAGGCGACTCAAGAGCCGCCATCTTGGTTCACATTCTTGGGGAAAGCCCTATTTCAAAACGAGGCACAGTCTTTTTCTAGCGAGAATTCCCTCATGTCAAGCACGTGGCAGTAAAGTTTTAACTCCGGCACTTTTGGTGGTCGCGTACCAAAGCCATCGTGGTTTTAGTTAATGGATCAGTTGTTTCCTCATCAACCAGTTCATTTAACCATACATTTATCTGATGAAACGCTTTTGAGCGAAGAGGTCGAGCGCTTCACGTCTGCACTCCCGACAACAACAACAACCACAACACAGACGGTCGACGAATACTCGTAGCTTAAGGACGACGGACATACAAAATTCGTCACCCTGGACAGAGAATCCCTATCTTCAGTCAGTGTAAAAGAAATAAAAGAAGATTTCAGTCAGGAGGGACTCCTGACATTGAAAATTCGGGTAATAAATTCTGCAGTTATCTTTAATATTGGTCACAAGTAAGAGTTTTTTCCCTTGATTTCTGTTTACACAATGTGTGCATTTGAGGTTTACTGTCTACCAAAATTATTTACATAATGTTTCAATTAAAGTAAAGTAAACTTAAAATGTCTCTTTAGAGAATAATTATTTCATAAATATTTTTTTCTGGCGATATTTATGAGAGATTTCAGAGTGTATAAATCTGTAAAAGAGGAATTTTGCCAGGTTCCATATTCGATCACAATCTTCTCTGTTAACGGTAAAAATGTTAGCTTCAATAAGTAATAATTATAGCATCTAGCGTGTATGTTTTAGCATGACCTCGTCATGCTAAACAACCTATTAACTGACAACAGCCGTACTGTGGTTTGGTGTGGTTGTACCGGAGTGCACAAAACATGCATGTAGCAAGTGAACGGCAGACTATTTTAGGCCGAAATTTATATCTTGATCGACAATGCAGCAGCAGTTCTCTATGCAGACACGTCATGCTAATATCGCCTTCAATTGTTGGATGATACACGGTACCCTGTCATGTTTTGGGCCAATGAGTTATCTCGTAACACTGAGTTATTTACCAATGTTGTTGTAGACTGTGATATAATTCATGTAAATAGAATTGTCAGTATTTGTTGGTCCTGAAGAGGTGTCTATGTGCTCGTAAACATATGACCAACCTCAGTTCTGTAATTGGTGCGATGAAAAAGTTGAAAAAATTGAGTTTCATCATTTTTTTGATGAAAAAGGAAAAAATATTGAGTTTCGTAGAATTTCTTTGCGACGTAGGCGCGCAAAAAAATTGAGTTTTCAAAATTTTTGAAATTGAGTTTATGAACAATTTTGGGCTAGAATAACCCCTGTATAGGTTCTATAGGGGTACTTCGTATACCTAAATCATGAATATTCCAGCGTTAAAACAAGAAATATCAAGAAATATTTCTTTTCGATTCTCGCTTTCGAGATTTACTTTACTGATTCAATCAATTTTCTGATGAAGTTCCACTATGATGAATAGAAATATTGCAGAGAAAATACCCGATATACAGAAATAATTCAGTCGCTCGACGAAATTACTTCCACCGACCTGTTCAGAGCCTCTTCGTCCAGCGACTGCGAAAAATAGCTCGGGCAGCAGCCACGAGGACCCTTCATGGACAAAATTTTGCGAATATTTGGCGAAATTGTCCCCTAATCCGACTGAAAAAGGTGACAGTAGGTACAAAGGTATGTCAGACTTTAAAATGTCTCTTATAACGAGTCGACTTTTCTGTCAGAAATTTCGCCGATACGTTGTGAAGTTGAAAGGGGTTGATCGCTCGCTCGCTCGCTTGCTCAGACCCCGTGCGCTGTTGTGCGCTGCATGCGTACTTAGCTCGAATGTTTCGTCGTTGCTTTTTTAGGACTTCCCCTGTCATAATGCCGTCATTTATAGATAGTATAATTCCCGTTTAAATTGATGTCATTTAATCCAGACTTCTGGCATGAAACAGCGCGGGAGCCGATGTCACCTTTTCTCGGTTAGGCCGAGCGTCGAGTTCAGGAGTGGAAATGCCGCTACTAAAACAGATGTGATTGGTCCGTTTGCAGCACTGCATATTCATGACATGACATCACAGAACACGGAGGGAGATCGGCGAGTATAAGATCCTGTAGCGACCATACGATAGACGCATATAGGATTTTAATTTATTAAGATTGATAGTTAGCGGTCCCCTATACCATACAGACTCCCTAAATTCAGTGATGACAACTTGTCTGCTCTGTTATATGACATTGTACTTGATTTGTGGAAAACTTAACTGTGCTTTAATTTGTTGACATGCAAACACTTTATTTTAAAATCACATGCTTTATGGCATATTGTCAGGACTCGATATGAAATACGCAGAGCCAAAGTTCTCCTTTCGATTCCAGGCTTCGCCTATTTCATATTGCAGAAGAAGATAAAAGTGTGCCGCTAGCGGCGCACAGTGCGCAGACAGTGTGCCAGAGCCAAACTGTGGGCCGCTAGCGGCGCACAGTGCGCCGAGAGTGTGCCGGAATCAGAGTATGCCGCTACCGGCACACTCTGTATGGAATGCTAATATCGCCTTCAATTGCTGGATGATACACGGTACCCTGTCATGGTTTGGGCCAATGAGTTATCTCGTAACACTGAGTTATTTACCAATGTTGTTGTAGACTGTGATATAATTCATGTAAATAGAATTGTCAGTATTTGTTGGTCCTGAAGAAGTGTCTATGTGCTCGTAAACATATGACCAACCTCAGTTCTGTAATTGGTGCGATGAAAAAGTTGAAAAAATTGAGTTTCATCATTTTTTTGATGAAAAAGGAAAAAATATTGAGTTTCGTAGAATTTCTTTGCGACGTAGGCGCGCAAAAAAATGGAGTTTTCAAATTTTTTGAAATTGAGTTTATGAACAATTTTGGGCTAGAATAACCCCTGTATAGGCTCTATAGGGGTACTTCGTATACCTAAATCATGAATATTCCAGCGTTAAAACAAGAAATATCAAGAAATATTTCTTTTCGATTCTCGCTTTCGAGATTTACTTTTACTGATTCAATCAATTTTCTGATGAAGTTCCACTATGATGAATAGAAATATTGCAGAGAAAATACCCGATATACAGAAATAATTCAGTCGCTCGACGAAATTACTTCCACCGACCTGTTCAGAGCCTCTTCGTCCAGCGACTGCGAAAAATAGCTCGGGCAGCAGCCACGAGGACCCTTCATGGACAAAATTTTGCGAATATTTGGCGAAATTGTCCCCTAATCCGACTGAAAAAGGTGACAGTAGGTACAAAGGTATGTCAGACTTTAAAATGTCTCTTATAACGAGTCGACTTTTCTGTTAGAAATTTCGCCGATACGTTGTGAAGTTGAAAGGGGTTGATCGCTCGCTCGCTCGCTTGCTCAGACCCCGTGCGCTGTTGTGCGCTGCATGCGTACTTAGCTCGAATGTTTCGTCGTTGCTTTTTTAGGACTTCCCCTGTCATAATGCCGTCATTTATAGATAGTATAATTCCCGTTTAAATTGATGTCATTTAATCCAGACTTCTGGCATGAAACAGCGCGGGAGCCGATGTCACCTTTTCTCGGTTAGGCCGAGCGTCGAGTTCGGGAGTGGAAATGCCGCTACTAAAACAGATGTGATTGGTCCGTTTGCAGCACTGCATATTCATGACATGACATCACAGAACACGGAGGGAGATCGGCGAGTATAAGATCCTGTAGCGACCATACGATAGACGCATATAGGATTTTAATTTATTAAGATTGATAGTTAGCTGTCCCCTATACCATACAGACTCCCTAAATTCAGTGATGACAACTTGTCTGCTCTGTTATATGACATTGTACTTGATTTGTGGAAAACTTAACTGTGCTTTAATTTGTTGACATGCAAACACTTTATTTTAAAATCACATGCTTTATGGCATATTGTCAGGACTCGATATGAAATACGCAGAGCCAAAGTTCTCCTTTCGATTCCAGGCTTCGCCTATTTCATATTACCGTATAGGTTGTACATGACGAAGATCACCAAGGCGAATATGACTATCAACGGAGGTGGTACTTATGCTGGAGTCAAACGAAATCCCCACCCCCCCCCAACCTCGGGCAAGGGTCCGGTTTAGTGGTGGATTACCTGGGGATTCACAACATGTTTACGCCCCAGGGAGTGGGGTTTTCACACATTTTCAGTCCTGTTTATCTTGGGATTCAAGACTTCTTCTACCTAGGGATGGGACATAAATTGTATTTGGTTGAGGTTTAGGTGGGGATTCACTTCAATGTTTTGCCCCAGGGGGTAGGGCATTGAAGCATTTTAACAACTCTCATTTGCTAAGTCCCCACTAAACCCCGAGGTTGGGGGGGGTGGGGGTTTCACTTGACTCCTGCATTATGGCTATGTTTTCACGAGTGTATTGTTGTTGTTGTTTGTTGCTGGAGACTAGAGTATCGCCAGTTATCGAAAAACAACCCAGTCTCAGAGCTATTCGGCCTTACCAATTAGGGAGAGGGATTAAGTTTTGACATCCTTGAATCTGTAACATCCCAAAATATCTCAGAATTATAATTGTACGTAAAACACAACGGGTAAATGCGGAATATATTTTACAACCCCTTTCTTCACTGTTCTTCGACATCCCCGCCAGACTTCTTTTGTGAGATTGGCCAAAATGAAAGCGCAGTTCTGATTGGTTGATCATCTAAATTCAATAATCGATGTTTCGTCTTGTATCTCATAAAGTGCTTGATAGCAAATGCCGCAAATTCATATATATTGCTAAATAAAGTACAAATTAAAATATACGACTCAAACATGTTAAATATTTATTTGAAAAACTAACTTTCAGCGAATGCTGCCAAATAGATGAGAACACCATGATCCAATCAAAAATAGCGTTTCAACAAAATCACAGTGACAGCAAGGAAGAGGTAAGTTGAACACGGGAGATAACCGAATACACACGCATTCCCAAACCACTTTTCAACCCCTTAAAAATCGTGTTGAAACTTTTGTAAACTATTTGCAAACCTTGATGATGAGCTGACCATTTTAAACTTTTGAAACAAATCCCTTTTCAAAGTTTCAAAATGATTTCGACACTTTTGAAAATAATTTCTGACCTTTCAAAACTACAGTAATTGTGATAAGAACCTTGAGCATAAATTGTTTAGGTCTACATGGTTTGTTAAGTCCTGAACAATGCTTCAGTTATAATAACGAAAGGCTATTCCAGACACAATAAGAGCATGCCGGTACCTAGGCTGCATATGAACTTACCACTATTCCTTCTGACGGAATGTAAACCGAAAATGGTGAGGATGAGTTCCTTCAAAACTGAAAAAAAAGAAAATGCTTTGAAATGAATTTGAATGACAAAAAAATATATGTATATTGTGTATATGTCTGTATAGCTAAGATAAGATAGGATAACTTTATTGACACTAAAACACAGTCACATGGCTGGTTATATGGTCATTTGGCACAAAAGGACGAAAATACAACTGTCAGTCAGTGTGAAACAATAACATTTAACAAACAGGTTGAAGTATGTAATACCGTATATACGTATAGCAGTTGGACTAGCTGAAGTATAGATAGGCCTATAAACATATTTCCAAGGAACTAATAAGTTTCAGTCTTCCGCAAGTTCTCACATAGTATCAGGTATTTGGCAGTGTATGAGGGTCAAAATAGATTTGGAGATACTCCCAAGTACCAATTTAATCTTTTCGGTTTTCTGTAACTTTGAGAGGAAACATTTTCTGTATTGTATTGATGAATGGCACTCGTATATCCTTATAGCTTTGACATTCAAATAAGACATGGTATTCATCCTCGATAGATTGACATGAACAATGTGTACACAAGCGCTCAGTTCTAGTTATATTCTTGTATCGTCCAATTTCTATTTCTAATTGATGTGCACTAATTCTGTAGCGGCAGAGAACACTTCTTAATTCCTTGGAAACGACAAGATCCACATAACTGGCACGGTTAAACGAAGGAGTCATTAAAGACAGAACTGTAAGTTCAAGTATAGGTATATTTGCTGCCAATGCTGAACATAAAATACAATTAAAACCATGCATTGAAAACCATGAATTCCGAAAACCATTGAAAACCATAATCGCTTTTTATTTCATGCTCATTTTTTAGATTATATAACATTTTGGTATACGGTACGGTATTCGAAATAGCAGCGATGGGGGTAATTTGTGTTGCTCTTTTTACTCATTTCTCCTAACAAGTAATGGTTGAATACACTATCTTTAAACTTTTTCGATATCATAGCTGATCATTATAATATGTTCTTTGCATGACCGTCTGTTTGAAGCATTCTTGGCAAATATTATTTATTTTGTAGAGCCTAGGTGTCATCTAGAAAAAAAATTGCCACATTTTTGTTCTTGCTTCTCGTTTTCTACAGTATACCTCAAGGAATGTATACGTCAAAACCGATCATCTTCAAAGCATAGCTGTTTTGTGGGGTTGGGCAATATCTTCCAGTCGGTCTGAAACAATGGCAATATATTGTAACACGAAAAACTGCCGTCACACTGGTTCTCCCACAAGGAACTGTATCTTGATGAATAAATATGTCTAAATGTGTAATTGATTAAGGCTTTTCGATTGATGGATATACAATTATTCAACATACATTTATTGAAGAAATATTAATGGTTGGCAATGACAGCCATATTAGATAAATGGTCCAACAATATTTTGATCACGCAAAGCTATGCAAACAAATGATTATGCCACAATTATGTCACATTGGGTACAATGGATGGAGGGTGTCTGGTTCCATGCTGCTTCAAAGATTTCTTCTTTGAAGTAGCAGAAACACAACTGGGCTGGGTGGTGCTTAGTTGGTTCGTCGTGATATAGCTGAAATATTGTTGAAAGCGACGTTAAATTCTATTCACTCACTCACTGCAGTATACGGTGGCCACCGTAGGCTGACCGCAAAGAATGCAGTACGTTTTACAAAGAATACTGTACCCTAATTGATGGCTAATGCAAGTGTGAGTGGCAGTAACCATCGAAATGAAGTCATCAGAAGTGTGTGTTTGACTTTGTGACTATCCCTTATGTACAGAATGGATGATGCCTTGGTCATGGTGCCATAGGTCAAAAGTTGATGTGCATTTCTTCAATGAATTGATATAAGAAATAATGTTTTCATAGACGTGCAAATTGTTAATTTACGCACTGTTAGTGTGGGAAAGTTTATAAATTTTCGTCCTTGCCCTAAAATATAAACTTTCTCACACTAACCGTGCGTAAATTAACGATTTAGCACGCCTATGGAAACATTATTTCTATTCTATTGCACCACTCAGATTGATTATCAACAAAGATTACAGTGAAAGATTGAAAAAATATGGTAAACGTTCACAACATTTCTTCCCTTTGTTGAAATGTGCCGTCCGCCTCAGTTGGCAGCGTGTCAATATCAAGACCAGTTTATGTGGTCTCTCGGAAGGCGGCGCAGTGAAACATGCATGCAAGCCTGTTTGTGTGGCATTCTTAATCAATCACAATGGAACCAACAGTTACAGTTGAGACAGAAATTTTCGTCTTTAATAAATATTAATTTCACAGCTTTTTCTCAAACAATGAAAAATGTTGCCAGTATTTATTTAACTAGGAAGGAAGTTTATGTTCACGGTGCTATTGGAAACATTGGCATTTTGGGGGAAAAAAACACTGTGGAAAAGATGTGAAATTACAAACATTTGATGTCGTTATAGATACACCCGCCTCCAGCAGAACCATGGCAGTTGTTGATCTCAAGCAATGGTTGGTGTAACGGGCAATCTTTAGATGTATTTTTATTTATAAGACTTGATTATAATATAAAACGAATTTGATACCTTTAAATATCCGTATTTCCAGTTTCGTTTGCCTGTCGGTCCGTGGCTCATTTCGTTTGTTTCGTTTTCTTAGTTTCTCATCATCAGCGGAGAAAAATCTACCTTTGTTCAGCTGATCACACTCGTGTTGTGTCTCATTTAAAAAGGCAAGAAGAGATTCATCATCTGCGTCTCTCATGAACTTTTCGATCTCCGTTTCTCTATAGATAATTCATATCTGAAAGCACGTCTTGTTTCTCCAGTAGCAAGTTTCTTATTGTGTACACTCGTATGCCCCGATTGGTTTGTAAATATCTGCGATTATACATTTTCTGCTTTTAAAATAAACTCAAGTTCCTACTTGCAGGGTATATATTCTATTTATTTATTCGATTGTATAGGCAGACGAGACTTTGTCCTGCAAATTTATCCCCCGCCCTGTGAAATGCATTCTCCTGCGTGAACACCTGTGCGTGTCAAGATCACGGGTGTAGATTGCATACGTCACAAAGTTCTTAACCGTGCTAAATCGTGTAATAATTGCACGGTTATCAGTGTGTAATAGGTGTAAGTGTTATAGAATTGTATTTCATTAATATTCTCATAACTGAAGATGGAGACAGTGTGCCGGAATTGAATGGAAGAATTCTTTTGATTGTTCGAGGAACTTGGAGATGATATTTAATTTTAGCTAAGCAATCATGGCCGCTTTTGTTTATCTTAGTAATTAGCACCTTCAAAGTGTTCTATTTTGAGATGAATAATACATATTAATATATTTTGTTTTACATTCTGCTTCATAAATTCCCTTTCAGAAGTATTCACCTCATAGCCGAAAATGGGGGAAAACAATGAAAATGTTACACCATTCCAGCTTCAAACATGACCGCCGTGACCATGACCGACAGAATCTGGTCACAATTTCAGACACCTTTGTCTCTTCCATAAATTCAATGATGAGAAGTTATATGCTTTCTTATATCATATCTGCAAATTTGTCGACAGTGCTTTGAAAATACATGTTGATAATGCCATCTGCAGTAACATCGAATATTGGCAGAAATCGACTACAACGCAGATATCTGGTAACCATGCAGTGTACTTTTGAGTCTACAGTAAATGTTCTAAAATATTCTAAAATGTTATAAAATATATCCCAACAGAGAGAAATAAGCTACAAAGTCACTCATCATCTAATTGATTGTTGTTGTTTTTCTTATAAATCACGGCATTCAGAAAATCCTTTAGACGTCAGCCCACAACAGAACCATTTATATATAATCTTTCCCACTCCAAAGTGAAATAGGTCCGACGAAAAGGTGGGTCAGTCATATCCAATGGTCGGGCGCCGAAGGGTGCTTCTTAGTCTAGAGATTATGATTTTGGTGAAAAGTAGATATACTATCATCTCCGTACTGTATTCATGTAATGGACGACTCTCCTATGCTAATTGTAAGGATACCGGGTAACCCCCATTTTTATTTCATATTTCACAAGAATTATATAAATTCTGTTTCATGTTGTAAATTAAAGAATATAGAGACTTTCGGAAATCAGTCTGACGAGCTTTGAACATGAAAACGGGTTCTTTTCCTCACTGATCCATAGATACGGGGTGCATACAAAAATTACGTAATATTTCTACAAACATGAGTAGTAGGTGAAGAAGATGACTTGGGGGTTCAAGCGTAATGTTATAGGTCACCTAAATAGGTCAAATTTTTTCATCAAAAGTAAGTCAGCTCAGAACTTGCTGGTAACAGTTCCCTAATGCATCTTCATGCCAAAAATCAAAGTTCTAATGTCAACGGTTCTCCTTATTTTTCCGACGAAAGGATTCGAATGAACTGACTGACTCACTCACTCACTCACTCACTCACTCAGCCTACTTCGTATAACATGGCAGTGTGAGTAACGTCACAAGACCTCCGAAGTAGGATAGGCATTAGGACTCTCCTTATAGGTTCTCCTTATTTTGCCGACGAAAGGATGCGGATGGACTCAATGACTACCAGACATTTTGCATATGGTAGCCTACTCCGTAGGAAAATATGATGACCCCCTATTCACGATTTATCTTATCTCAGCCTAACAAGTTATTACACAAAGTTTAAGCGCATCCTGACTTGTAAAAATGAATGTGATCTATACTTCCTTAAGTACCGGTTTTAGAAGGCTGAATCAAGTGTTCCAACGAATAAGTAAAGGAGAAAGGCCGAGTAACTGTACATTCGTGAAAAAGAATCGACGAGGCGCGAAGCGCCGAGTCGATTCTTTTTCACGAATGTACAGTTACGAGGTCTTTCTCCGACTTAAACGTTAGTCCAACGATAATGTATTTACTTCTTCGTCTTACACGAAGAATGAAATGAGCTATGCCAAACCGAACAAATTGCCATGATATAGGCCCAGGTAATTACATGTGTGGAACCATTCGAACAAGAACTGCAAAGGGCCAAGTACGCACACTGTGCCCGATTGACGGCGTCCTACATGATGGACAGTCCAGCACATGGGAAGGAATTTACGCATACGCCTACCTGGGCTGCTGTTTATCTATTCAACACAGAAAAATCGTCCCCTGATGTCGATGGCGATAAAAATCTTACACAATGGCCGTATTGTGTAACACATCATGGTTGTTTCAGGACAAACAACACATTTGCACACGAAACAAAACTTCCACAACCCGTTTGACTGGTCCGAAACTTTCACGTTATCGTTACAAAAATTTGTAACCAAAAAAATATATGTAATTGATATATACGTGTCACAATCTACAATACGTGAAACGCATATGAAGCAAAACATGCAGACATACAAATTACATATCCATATGTCGATACGCATGATCTCATACCAGGCCCATAATTAACGGAATATCTGACAGGAATTCACCTTTACCGGTACACATTTCACTTGTACCCACACATATACGTACGGCAGAAAATTAATGTGTTACGATGTATAGACGCGTCATATTTTGACTGCTTAGTCTGCAATCAACGCCTAGCAGGCGACAACCAAAGATTAGACCTATATTTGAGACGTTCGTAAAGTTAGACCGCGGTTCGCAGTTCGTTATTCGGGACCAGTCATTCAGCGACTCATAACAACGCCCCCTGGCGTCAGATTTGGGATATGAATATGCAAAGATATAGAGCATGACATTCTCTCTTGCTATGCAGAGTTTGGAGTTCAAAGTAGTCATAATAAAAAAAAATACAGATTTCCATATCTGAAGAAATAATTGCTGGTCTCCTTGAATAATGAACTGTGAACCGCGGTCTAACTTTATGAACGTTATTTGAGGCAGTCGGTCTTTTAATGTATGTATATCAGAAGGCATGTAGTGTAACGCTCACAACAAGAAATCGCGGCCGAATTTAGAGAAACTACAGCCCGCGACTGGACGACTCTTTCGATACCCGTATTCCACATGTCACAATAAACGTTAACATAAATAGAACACTTTTCGGAGTTAAAGGTTTATGCCATTCCTAGATGTATATGCAATTTGCACATTTATTACATTGTATATTCGGCATGGTATCTTTCTGGGATGTGTTTTTTTTGCTCGTCTACTTTGTTTTCCTACAGAACATTACTTAATTCCACCTGTTAGTTCCGGCTGAATTGAATAAGTCCAATTCGCTTGTTGCAGTGCTGTTTGGGTCGGTCATTTGTACATTTCAGGAGACCGACATCGAGTAATCTATTGCCCCCATTTACTAGTCGTTCGTGTCTTCTTACATGCGTTACCCGACGGACGTGTTTCTCTCCAGAAAAAGAATGTACACTTGCTGTACATTCGTGAAAAAGAATGTACACTTGCTGTACATTCGTGAAAAATAATGTACACCTTTAACAATAGTGTGACGTCACAACTAGCGTTTAATTGAGAATAAATACTCGTCAGACTCGCGATAGCCGTCATTCTGCAGTCCTGTTTTCATACGATAGGTCTTCGAGAGACTTGGATATCGCTCCAATTGGAAGCGCTAGATGACGTTTCCAACGACCTACCCAGAGACGAAGACGATGACATCGATATGACGCCATGACGAAGACGTGGATGAGGACGACGATGAAAACAGCTTTTGAGACAACGCGGTGAACAAAGCATGCATGCATAAAGTCGACATTCACAGGGACAACATAGAACGAAAATCGGAAGAATTACGTGATTTCCAGGCAGCCTATACGTCCATGCGTCCAGAAATAGCGCAGACATTGACGGATCTTATTAGAAACGAGTGCGAGTGATGAATGAACTGCGCCATGTTGCGTGAATGGCGCCTCAGTAAAATATATTATGGCTCAAACGGAATCATTATCACATCGCAACTCGCATAGTGTAAGACCGTTTTTTGATTTTGTTGTGTTCATTTCTGTTAAAAAGAATCCAACCGGGATAAAGTAGGGAGAACACATCATTTCCTCTTTCCTCGCTGCAGTAAAACTCTTATTCTACGGAAACCGGCATATCACAAATTTGCGAGAGTGAGTTATCAAAAATACATTTCGCGATTTGGAGTTCATTTTCCCCCATATTCTTAATGTTATTAATCGTTGTCGTTGCAAATTCGTGTAACCCTTTCGACCCATTACCATACTGACAACATACCGGTATACTTATCCTGCCATAGAAATAGATCACTGTGTATAGCCAATACACGCATATCAAGCCTGGCAAGTGGAAAACTATGGAAGCACGTAAATGCCAATACGCCAGTGACGGTTCTGTCAAAATGCTTAATGTTTTCCCATTCTTTACTTCAACTGTAGCGAGTTCTATAAAGTTTCGCCCACCGTTGCAACGTCAACCCAATTTGAACTCCTACGCTCTCATTGGACGCGGTTTGAAATAATCCGTGTCCCTCGTTCGCTCAATTTCAACCCCAACCAATCGACCTTCGACCCATCACCTCTAACCTTAGACCTTCACATTCTGACGCCATTATTTCGTCATCATTCAGTAGGAAGTAGTATACCCCCGACTACTACTGACTATACGTCTGTTCAAACAAATTGAAAAGCCGGTGTGGTAATTTTTATATCCTCCATTGCGACAGGTCGTTGCATCACATCACCATCGGTGAGCCTGCCGTCTTTGCTAGAGTATCGTGCATTAAATTTATAGTTATAACACTCAAATAGATGTATTCCGAAAGCCAAACAATAACAGATATAACGAACTGGCTGTTACAGATTCATGGCGTCATCTCGAGTAAATTGGAGCGATATGCAAGAGGTGGGAAAAATTGACGACGTCTGGTGACTAAAAAGCAACCATATGACTCTACAGGAAAGTATTCGTCGACACCTAACATTCAGACCCGAGAATACGGTGGATTCTCGGACGCAGCCTTAGTATCCCAGCCGTGCTTTTATTGCAGATGTTCATGTGGAGACTATGAAGTATCCACATGGCCCCTAGCACCGGCTTAAGCGAAATTAGATACGCTAGCTCGGGAGCTGTGATGACATATCAGCTCAAACAACTAATCTGATGTTAATGGATGAGCATCATGGACGTCTGATGCTGTCTCGGGCGAGAAGAAGACAGATTCGCCCGCCTCCGCACATTAGAGAGCGATTGGGGGCTGGGATTGAATACTCCAGCTTGCGCCTGTGTATCAGTCTAGTGAGCAGGTTGATCCGCCATCTTCCCCGCCTTACCCGCCTTACCCGCGGGTCGACCTACCTTACCCGCCTTACCCGCGGGTAGACCTACCTTATCCGCCTTACCCGCGGGTCGACCTACCTTACCCACGGGTAGACCTACCTTACCCGCCTTACCCGCGGGTAGACCTACCTTACCCGCGGGTAAACCCTAGAGTAGACCTACCTTACCCAGTGACGTCGTTGATCCCTGATTTCGTGCATTTGCACATTTTTTCACTACTCCGGAGTACAAAAATCTTATATATAGGTTTCCCACCCTCATGCCAGAGCCTTTATCAAAAGATCTGTTGAATTTTCAAAACTGTCAGCAAATATTCAGTTAGTTTATTCGTTTTCATGGATGACAATACACATGATAATTGTTGACGAATTGCCATGATTGAAGGCTAAAACCCGTCATCAAAAAGATTTAAATAAGTTGTTACCATAGTATGACAACTGTATAACTTCCTTGGTCAAGGGGAGAAAACTCCTAACTTACTCTACTGTGCTGAATATGCTTATTATTATCTGATCGATGACTTATGGTGTTACAGCACTTCTGTTATAATTGCCATGTTTATAATTCTTGTGCACTGCCTTCATCAAAAGTCGTTTCGTACAATTAAATTGATTTGAAATGAACTGAAATTGAATTGATACAACAGAACGGACGAAAATAAGACGTTACACGTCAAACATAAGCGTGACGCCATAAACTTATAGACGCTACGTTACACAGGCCTGATCAACGTCGCAGAGTATAACGACATAAACATTATTTCTCTCCGTTGAAGCATGAATTAGAGAGAAATTGCTTTCTCTGGTTGGTGTTATGTGTTCATCTAATCAATTGTTTTGTTTAACAATTGTGCTTGACCACAGGGCGGTGTTTTCCCACCCTGGGATAAGTATTAAACTAAGGAGTTGTATTGAAGTCTTCATTCAGCACAACTGACTGTGACCGTGCTGGTAAAGTTTTAACAAATTAATAGGCACATATGATATGTTAATGGGAGTAGTAATTGATGATTATAAATTGATGGAGAATATTGGTTAGGTGTTTGTGTATTAGTATTTGGATATTGTTTTCTGTTGTTTGTTAATATCTTGAAGTACTGGCCGGCGGCAGGCAATTTTTTGTATAGGTTACTTTCTAATTTGTCCAATTTCTTTAACGAGTTGTTCCAACATATATGTTCTACACGTGATAGGTGTGATACTGTTGGGGTTTTTTATTTTTATTTTATTTATTTTTATTTTTTTTGCATTTGACCGGATCGGGATACGATATTGGAGTATTATTTGTTGCATGAATGGTATAGTTTCGAACGGTTTTGTCGGAATAAAGAGCGTACGGTCCCAGCGGTGACAACCAAACATTGAGTTATGTGTTGATTTATCGGTGATTTGTTACTTCATAAACAAGTGGAACCATGGACCAGAGTGCAGGGGCAAATACAGGCCTGTTTTGCTACCCTTTAAAGGTGCCCAAATTACAGCTTGTATCCAAAAAGCCCATATTACAGACTTTTTGATTTCTTCCAAGATTGAAAAAGAATTGACCAGATAACATCTGGGCATTCTGTGTTCTGTTCAGACCAACAAAAATCAGTTTGAGGACTTTGTGGACAATCCAGGGTCTCCCAACATGTAATTTCACTCAAGGACCTTAATTTAGCCCAAATTAGAGGGCTGGAAAGGGTGCTCAAATTAGAAAACTGTATTTGTCCCTGGAATGATATGTGTAACCAGAAGCAACTCAATTTGCTTCTTATGTACCGAAATATAAGATGAAATACACTTTGTAATATATTGCTGTCATTATGTGAACGAAAGGAAATATTTGTTCCCAAATATTGGCAAATATGACGCAATATTCACCAATTTGTCAAACTTATGGGGTGAATGAGTTTGGTCAGATTACCCTTGGACAGCTTGCAATACAAATGTGTTGTATAGCTTCAGACATCTTATTTGATAAACGAACATGAGACCATTCCAATTAAAAGAATGCAATTCCACGCAAACTAGCATTCTAGTCAAGAAAATACCCCAAGAAATTAACAAATCGAGTATATACTCAATGCTGCTTATACTTAGAATATGATTCGTTCACTATATATTTCATCATCCAACAATGCTCGGCAGACAATCGCGCCGACCAGACCGGCAAAGTCTTGATATCTCCATGCATGTATTGTCAAATATATAGGAACTAAAAATTACAAGACAACTGAAACTTGCACTTATTCGGGATTCAATCTTTCCGCTTCAAAATGTATAATATTTTCACACTCCTAAGAAATCCTAAAACTATATGCCTCCCCCCTGTTAAGCCCTGGACTAACCACTGGGCATTTATTCGCCATATAGCCACGAATTTATAAAACTTTGTTTTGCCCACGTGGCCGGGGACAAAACCCATGACACCCATACATCAATGTAATTGACTTCAGTAAAATATACTTTCGGCTACTGAGGATAAATTTATGTTTCAGGTGGATACTTTTTGTTACATTTGCGTTTTAATTTGCGGGTACTTTCTTCTCTATTCTCTGCTAGGCTGTATAAAACAGAAACATTTCGGTCACTTATGATATAAATGTATCCAAAAGCGCTACTATTGTAAACAATTTGTTACATTTGCCACAATATTAATGCCAACTATAACGACTTCGCTAACATTAATTTTACATTGTATATATGCCAATATATGTTTTAAATTTTACAATTGTAACGTTAAAATGATAACAGATTTGTTACTCGATTGTTACAATATTGCCAGCCATGTCAACTAGTACAAAGATACAACTAACGTACTTTAGTATATACAAATATTAAATGCTAAAATTCAGCAACGTTGACCAGCGTTCCAAGCATTATCCGTACTTATGGGGTATCGTCCATTTTCTGGCGTACGTCGACCACAGTGAGTGTATATGTACAGCGTCTTACTGATAGCGTGTCGCCAGCGACGACGGTCTTCAACGTCGTTGGCTAATTTGTCTCACGTGGTCACTCGTTGTGACGTCACAAACGTTACTGCGCCTTCTCGGCATATTCGGCAAGCAAAGACAACGTTGCGGTACTGCTGATCGTGATCATCACTGACAACGATCTCGGAACATTTGTGACAGTGTGTATTGACAATACGTGAGTACAAGTAGTATACACACCATCTCTCATACACACAAAATACACTTGTGTTCCATTATAACGCCACGTTCCTGTTTTGATGACTACAGTACTATACGGAGCCGTAAAAGTGACATGCAAAAATAAAAATGTTATCTCGGGCCCCGACTTATTATCTCGGGATCCCGTGATATTATCTCGGGATCCCGTGATATTATCTCGGGGCCCGACTTAATTAACTCGGGCCCCGACTTATTATCTCGGGATCCCGTGATATTATCGCGGCCCCCGACTTATTATCTCGGGATCCCGACTTAATTATCTCGGGCCCCGACTTATTTATCTCGGGGCCCGAGATAATTGACCAATGAAAATGAAGGGTCATTCCACCATTTTATCGATTGTTCTGTTACTTCGCTGAAGTTATTTCCTTATTCCCGTTTCGATATTCTAAATCGAGCTATGTGAAAGTAGTAACCTTCATGAAAATCGATATATTTCGACAATCATTATGTCTTTCATAACACGAATGGAACCATGTTTTTCCCAATAATTTTTCCCCGCTATGATTATAATTGTGAGTAGAATACTTCAAAATGTGTGCCGTTAAGATCATTTCTAAAGGGCCGTAGTAAAATCCGTGTATATTCCACAATATTTTGCTAGCCACTTTGTGCCACTTTAAGATTTGTCTATGTATCTTCCTGATAAATTTATTACCAATTTTTAGGTGTTCAAGTTAGACGACATACCCTCCAAGCCAGCGCTAAATGGACTGAAGCCCTATGTGGTCAATTTACATCGACTGTATCTGTTCGTTCTATTCATCCAGAAATCTGTTTTGTGCCACTTTTTCTTAAAGTGGCACCAAACGGATTTCTGGACGAATTTTTAGACATATTTGTTAGGAGGATATCTATACCACTCTTTAAGTGGCGTAGACAGATTTATGAAGGAATAGGATCAACAAATACAGTCGCTGTAAATTCATCATATCGAGATGATATCCATTTAGCGCTGGCTTGTCCCCCCCCCCTTTAAACACCTAAAAAATGGGTCAGATGGATAGATAAGTGTATTAGGAAGATATCTAGACCACACTAAAAGTGTCACAAAACAGATTTCTGGATGGATAGGATCAAAAAATACAGTCCGTGTAAATTGACCAAAACGAGATGATATCCATTTAGCGCTGGCTCACAGGTTATGGCGGTCCCCCTTCAAACATTTAAAAATGGATCAAAAAGATAGATAAGTTTACTTGGCAGATTTCTAGACCACTCTAAAAGTGGCTAGCAAAATATTGTGGAATGTACACGGATTTTACTAAGAACCTTTACCAATGATCTTAACCCTATCTGGCCTGGGCTTTTTGGGGGCCTGTCCAGGCCTTGGGGGGGATGGGGCGAAATGGTCTCCCTAATTATTTTTCTTACCCCTTAAGCTAGGGGGCTGAGATTTACCGCAATATACCCTTGGGTCAAGTTCTACCAGGAAATCTAAAAAAAAAATCCAAGATGGCCGCTTTGATGACATCACAGTGAGGTTATCTTCAAAAACGGCATTTTTTACCAATTCCAGCGTTACGAAATTACAAGGTACCTATGTTTTCAGTTCTTCTGAATCCCTGTTATTACTCGTCCACGGGAAAATCTGTTTTGGAATATCATTTTTCCAACCGTATTACTAAGAATTGTAGGATGAGAGAAAAAAAGGGAAATACAATTGTTTTCTACCTGGTCACATGACATTCGAATACCACATGACGGAATTACAGTGAAGTAACCTCCTTATAAAGACGTGTCGGTTACATATATATTCCATCAAAACTCGAATGTTTCTCATTTAATTCCTGATTTTATTCGAATCCTGAGCGCCTGGAATATACCATATCTGATTTCCATCAAGTAAAGTTTCAAATTGATAAATGTGGTTAAGCAAACCTGTGTGACGGAATTACATTTTGGTCCATGTTTAAAGGAGTTGCGATTTTTCCTATTTCACAAGATTCGGTTTTAGCCGGTCTTTTTTTTTTTTATATTTATGCAATTTCTCAAAAAATAAAACTCCATGATAATCAGTAAATATTAATGTGATGTGAAATAAAATAGTTTTTACCCACTTTTCATCTCGGAAAAGCAGAAATTTTGAAGAAAAATGACCAAAACATCACTTTTCTGGGACCCCATGTGGCCGCTATCTTGAATTTACCCATGATCCTCTCCTCGGGGGTTATGCAAATAGGCTCAAAATGACCCCTATATGATAAACTATAAAGTCATGGAGTGTCAGCTCTTAATTTCTTGTCGTTCCGGAGATGGCACAGAAAGTTTGGTAGCTCCCCCCCCGGCATGATCGGGTTAACGGCAAACATTTTGAAGTATTCTACTCAAAATTATATTCATAGCGAGGACAAATATTTGGGGAAATCATGGTTTGATTCGTGTTATGGAAGACATAATGGTTGTCGAAATATATCGATCTTCATGAAGGTTATTATTACTTTCACATATATAGCGCGATTTAGAATATCGAAACAGTCGATAAAATGGCCTAATGCCCCTTCATTTTCATTGGTCAATTATCTCGGGCCCCGAGATAAATAAGTCGGGGCCCCGAGATAATTATCTCGGGATCCCGAGATAATAAGTCGGGGCCCGAGATAATTAAGTCGGCCCCGAGATAATATCACGGGATCCCGAGATAATAAGTCGGGGCCCGAGATAAATTTTTTTTTTGCATGTCACTTTTACGGCTCCGTAGTACTAGCCTTGAGTTATTCAAAAATGCAAATGTTTGTGTTTCATCAACAAATAGTTTACAGGTTCAGGAGTATTCACACCACTAGAGTGGGTATAGTTAATAGTGTCATTGTCAATGTATTGTCCAGTAAATGCTATTCTCGGAAATAAAATGAACTCATGATTTTTTTTCCTTATCCGACAGAAATTAGTTATTCGACATGACGGATAACTCTTTTCACGGAGATTATGGAGCGGAGAAGAGAAACTTCGGTGAGTAATCCATATAAATGACAGTTTATTTCCGTCTGTTCACATGGTTAATCCAATATTCCAGACTAAAGTTGATAAAAATCTTGAATACTGTCGAGACAAGATACGCTCAAACTATGGATCCCAACTTATAATGGCACATTGCCGAACAAGCTGTGAGCCCATGGGGAAGAGAACAACCTTCTTGTTCTTGGAAAAGAGGATTCGTCAACCTTCGTCAAAATGGTTGGTACATCGAGAAAGCTTTCAAACTTTGACAGATTAAGAACATTTTTGGAGCAATGGATTGAGTCTATGATTATTTTCCCGTGAATTCGTGAATTAACGAAGGATGTCTGATTTTGTTTTGCTTCGATCCGCAATCTATCTGCATTGGAGCCCTTGTAGGGTGCCACACGCTTAAAACTAAAGTGTTGAAACTCACTCGTAAAGTGTTGAAATAACCCTTTAAGTGTGTCCACAGGGACAACACTTAAAGAGCAGTCCCTGTGGACACACTTAAAGGGTTATTTCAACACTTTACGAGTAAGTTTCAACACTTAAATTTTAAGCGTGCAGATGCCAGAACAATCGTCTTCTTGACTTTACCTTGAATATTCTGGAGCAGTTTTCGTCGCAACAATAACCTGAAAGACACCCTCGTCAAGGCCAAGATCAACTCCCCCCCCGCTCTCCCCCTCCAAATGGCAATTAGTGGCATAAGTAAGTTTCGCCAACATGATAACACCTTGCACGTCTACCGGAAATGCGCTTATTGTCCTAATTTGACCAAAGAGCGCTTTTTCACCAGTAGCTATATACAGGTTCACGCTATCGCGTCAACCTGATGGCCAACTGCTGCACTCAGAATGTGATCTACCTCATCACGTGCTCCCTCTGTTCCAAACGCTGTGTCGGAGAAACCAAACGCACAAACGAGCGAATCCGAGAACACTTCAATTACAACACATATAAGGGAAGTGGGAAGAGGTGCCGACATACTGGCAGAGCCACATGACCTCACAGTATAGTCTTCGTGATATGTGTTGTATCTCAGATACGCTTTTATTGTACCTGTTCATGTGGCAGCTTGGATGATATGACCACACGGCCCCTAGCACCGGCATAAGCGGTACAATGACACACAGAATCGCAGTGACAACCCCGCACCAAGACACTCATGGTCGTGGTCGCATGAACACTCTGTCAACAACACAATCTAGGTAAACCAAGATGGTAAATCAGGGGAATACCATCTGGACGTATAACGCTATGAAAACTTCGTGAGAAATGTTCGCCGATATTCTGCGAGATCCCATAATAAGCCAATTACGACCATTTCTGACTTTTCTCTCCGACAATGATTGACGTTTACTTCAGGGAGATCAACATCTTCGCGTGGCACAATCTTTTGATATTTTCTACCCCCTAACAAAGCCAGATTTTTCGGCGGGAGTAAACTCTTTGATCTTCACGGACACTGCCTGGAAATGATGCCATATTTGGACACTGTTTCTTGATAATCTTTATAGATTAGTCCACGTGCTACCGTGTTTAATTACTGTGGGCGTGATTTCAACAAGCTAGCCACCTGATTGGCTACAATAGTAGTTTCAGATTCGCATTGGATTTATATAGGGGTGAATGCAGATATAATATTCCGTGATATTATATCTGAGTTTACTGAGATTGTCAATAACATAGACTATCAAATCATTAAGTTCTTAGGACAGACCCGTCCCTTGAATCACTACCAATCGCTGTTATTGCGAAGATTATCTGCGCACCAAAGCCCAATCGGCTTAAATGAAAAGGAATAATCCTACATTGTTATTTTCTCTCTTTGCCATACAATACTTTGGAACGAAGTTTGAATCAAATACTCGAAACTTGTTTCGACCCAAAATTTCACCTCCGTGGTAATTTTGTCAAAAATAAATTGATTGAATTTTATATCTTCGTCTTAAATTCATCCATACTTTGATTGGTAGATATATCAAAGATTTAGTCATACAACATGTGATATATGTTTTTCTCAAATAATTACTGGTCCCCAGTTGTAACAATAAGCGTCAACATGCTCGCTACCACTTTTCTTTAGTGACAGAGTCGCCTGCTATTATCACAACGCAGTTGTGACATCAGTTGGCGACCTGACAACCGCTAATTGGCAAATCCATCATGTAAGACACATAGAATAGATGACTACATGTGGGGAACCATTCAATCAAGGAGTGAAAAGGGCCAAGTATATATTGCACGCAAACTGTTGCCGATTGAAGTTGTCTTACATGACGGGTCTGCCCGCTAATCGCTACAGTGGTTTGTTGCCTCCAAGTGGGTGAGCAGCATGAGTTTTGTACCATGTCTGTTGCCACGTGGGGAAGATTAATTTCCTCTACATGATGACTGTACATGGATAGTCACACATGCCCAGCTAATCATATCGGAGTTAGTTCTATCGTCGCTATATGCATGGCAGAAATAGTGCTGAACGCGACATTAAACCCAAACTCACTCACAATGAATAGTTGTTGTTGGCGCCGGCGAGCTCAGATTTTCGAATGTGATGGAAGGGAAATGTCCACAGCTTGAACGATGGAGATATAGTCTTCATTGTGTAAAGACAAGACCTGTCAATGGAGTTGGCTGATCGCATATGAGGGATGCAAAACACTTCCATGGATATTGTGAGCTTGTCACTATATACGGTGCGCTTGAGAAATTTATTGCATTCATGTGCCCTAGAACTGGCGTCGATTAAATATGATAGGGCAATTATGATGGCATACTACAAGAGTTCCAATGCACACCTACAGTGTGGATCAAAGCTCAACAAAATAAGAACTTCTTTGTAGATTCACGAAAAAACAACACGGAAAAATAGTCACAGAATCAATCCAATTCGCCGGAAATGTTTAAATTTTGTCTCGATGCATCAACCATTTTGACTAGGCAGTATATACCGGGGCTCTCATTACAAAAAAAACAACTGTATTGAAGTTTTAAGGCTGCCCAAGTACACTAGTTAAACTTCATCCCCCATGCCCAATATTGTCTACCAAACGTGCGAATACAGAGGAGCACAATGTCGTGGAAATGGGGTTATGATCGTATGTAGTAGCCTCTTGATCTAGCCCTCACCGGGCCTTTGAACGGGTGCTCACCGATTGTGAGGTTTCCGTCAGTGCAGTGCCCGTGCACACTATAACTTGACTACGTTAGCCCCAATATGTGTCCAACATAGGGGCTTGTCATTAGACAGTTAATAATTATGATATTAATATTCATATATACTCTCCTCCTACTCCATAATAACGGAGTTGGAGGAGGTATATATGAATATTAATCACATAATTAATAACTGACCAATGACAAGCCCCTGTTCTGTCCAAGGTCTATCCTCGCTCCAAAATAGAGTAACCACACAGAACGCAATGAAGGGCGTCACAGTTCGAATGTAGCCAGTCAATGCACCTGTTACACTGCCCGTTAGCACACTGTTATCAGAAAATATAGTCTGCCCAGGAGAGACTATGATCGCATATATTCAGTTTTCTGTAGAGTGGGATATGGCACTCTGACAAAGACCTCTGCTATAGAGGTTAGGGCGATCCCGCTCTCTAAAATGGAGGTAAAAAAGGTCGTTTTTGCTCAATAAATAAGTTTATATAATGAATTCAGCAAAATCCTCTTGAAGCCCACAAAGACATTTTTATTCGCATCAAATGGTAGTCAAAGTAGTCTATCTAATTTGCATAATAATAGACTAAATATCAGTCGGGCTATTGAAACAACATTGACTGGCTCTTCAAATGGCAAATTAATTGTAGGACATGGAGCAATAGATACATGTAGATGTTTTGAAGCATTGGCTAAGAAAGAATAAAAAGTTACTGAGCAAAAACGACATTTTTTATCTCCATTTTAGGGAGCGGGATCTCCATAACCTGCCAAAGCACCACGAACAAGTGCAGTATTGTTGTTTTTGTTACTTCTCTGTCTTCCCGTGTTTTACTTTACTTTTTAAACAGTTTCATAATTTTTTTCTTCCGAACAGGCGTGTCCCCTCGTGCACAAGGCGGAAGCCAAGAAAACATATGGGCAGATTTTGATGCTGTTATTGATATGGCCCGGAAACCATTAGCGAGGAGTCAAATGTCTGAAGCAGACGATCTCCCTCGTGGCGACGAGCCAAACACCGGACCAGGCAGGAACACGACCTCTCTCACGAGGAGGGTGTCGTCATTCGTTCCGGGAAGCGTTCTCGGTGAGATGACCAGTGGAGACCCTTCACCACAAATTGGCAAGGACGAAAACATACCAGCGAGCGTTTGTGGTAGTTCCGTTAGATGGTCGACCGTACAAATGGCAAGTGCGGAACTATTTCCCAGAGTTGAGTCCGATCCACCAACAGCAGCAGGTGGGTCAATATCCGCTTACCATGTGGCCAACAAAACACAGATTCGTACTGCGGGATCCGAGTCACCTATTGCAGCTCAACAGTTGTCGTCGGAAAAATCTTCTTCCTCGCTGATGTCAGACCCAAGCCAAGAAGACTTCAGATCTATGGGGATGACATCGCCACAAGTGGATGACTGGTTATCTGGGACTCACGAACACAGAAGATATCTTTCTCCAGTTGACCAGGAATTTCACAAAATGTCGCCAATAAAGTATCATCGTCCAAGCCCAGCAGTTGAACAGCCTGGACTTCTGAGAGAAGGGTTTTCACCAATTAGACATCAACAGTCAAGGTATCCTCCAAGACCATTTCCAAATTTCCCAGCTGTCGACAGACTGTTTACATACCAGATTTCGCCATTTAGACAATCTGGTCTGATAGGAAGAACTGACGGAACAAATTGTTATCCAACTGGATGTGTTGGTGAGTAATATTGAAAACATTCATGTCAGAGTTAGAAGCTAACCGTTTTAATTACAGGAAGATATATCTTTTGTCATTTAGAAAGTGATCGTATAACAGTCTATCTTAGTATAGCTCAGATTCTAGTGCTGGAAATTGGTCGAGTCTCATGGTGGATTCGAACCAGCGACCCCCAGAGTAAGGCACATTGTGTGTGTACTGTGTGTTCGCTTTCAAAACTACCGGTTTGTAACCTATTGTTTTGGGAGGTCCGTTGGTTGAGTGGTTTAGATCGCCGACATCTAGTGATGCCGATTAGATGCCATATACTCTCGGGGTCGATGGTTCGAATCCCGCATAGGACTCGACCAATTTTCAGCACTAGAATCTGTGTTATACTAAGATAGTGTGATCCAAAATAATAATATTTTAATAATATCGTATAGATACATGAATCCCAGGCCAATAGTCCACTTCAGTGTTTCTAATGACTAATCTGTATGCCGTCTACCAGCTATAGATATAAATGTTATATCCAATTAGTTTTAGGATGACACTTTCTTGGTGAAGCACAAATACGAGTGCTGCCTGGGTCAGTCCCGTGCGAGACTCGAACCCGTGTTCTCTAAGTTTAGCGCCAAATAGTCAACAGTAATTGCAAGCGCTCTTTTGACCACTTGGCAACCTCAATGCCCCTAGTAAGTGCAAGCGCTCGACCACCTCAGCGGAGACTCAGTGAAAGCTGAGGTCGCCGAGTGGTCTAGAGCGCTTAATTCTACTGCTGGCGATTTGGTGCCATCCTCTGAGGGCGCGGGTTCGTGTCTCGAGCTGGACTGGCCTTTCCAACACTAGCATTTTTGCTTTACCAAGAAAATGCCATCATAAAATGTTTGGATATAAATGTTACCTATTTTTTACATGGCATTAGTATATATATGATTAAAATTTGATGATAAGTTTTATCATATGAAATTTGAACAGGAATATAATGTGGTCGGGATTATTCACTTCTGTTGCATTGGAATTGATTGGCTTATACCTGAGGTGTTTCATTTGTAATATGGTACAGGTAATTCTCTCAGAAGTCAGTTACGGGATTCGAATCCAGCCTCAGGTCTTCCAGCCTCAAGAGTACAACCATCGTACTGCTCTGGTGTGGAAAGACCAAGGTCAACTGGTGAGAGACAATCTGCCCAGGTTCGACGCCATATTTCCGATGGGACACCAAGACCGGGCACTTCTATGGAATCTCGAGAGACGCTGTCCCCGCGGAGAGCAAATGTTTTGAGCACTCCTGTAGGACAACGAGCAAACCACAGGCGTCACCGAAGACCAAGAGGCGCAGCAGCGTCTTGTGTTCTCGGGACATCAGCACTTGCTCCAATGAGCGTTGAGGAAGTCGATAAGCAGAATGAAACTGAAGTAAATTCGTTACAAAGAGACAGGCTACCCTTGTTGTTGGAATCGACGAACGATTCAGAGTCATCTACAGTCGTTAAGGTGGACGAAGCCCCAAACGGTCATTCGGGCTGTTGCGAAATGGAGCTTCTGTCCATCAGTAGCTTCGAAGAGTCCGGAAACAGTTCCCGATTGGGGGATTGTGGGAGTAATACTAATAGCATTCGAATATACGACCTTGATGAAGTGAATGAGAGTCCCCGAATTATGAAGTGCGAGGAGTCAATTCATGCTAGGACTGCTCAATCTGGTCCCCAGGTCGTCAACAACCAAATGAAGAACGGGAGGGTACGACGGGTTTTGATACATTTACGGAAAGGTTTAAGAAGAGCGGGCAGGAGATTCATTAATCTTCTCACAGTCTGTACATCAAAGTAACGGAAAAGAGTTGCGATCATTAGGAGGGTCGATCGGCACGGGAAATTGTCCGAATACCGCTTATTTGTAAATTAATCTACTGGTGGAACTTTTTACTTCGAATTAATGGCTTACACACGGACAGTTCTTCAAAATACTCATAATGATGTAATCGGTTTCAATAAACTACCATCACAAAGTCGCCTCTTGTACATCGTTGGCCAAGCATAGTGTGGGAAGCTATGTACCTTCGTATATTCTTTCCTGCTCAACTTTTTTGAATTTTTGAATTTACGTCATTTTGATAAACAATGTCGTACAGAGCCAGAATTCCGTTGGTAACATTGTTTTCGTTCAATATTTTGGCGGCCATCTTCTTTCAATATGACCGTCATTTTTACCTATTTCGCTGATTATTTAAACTGCCAGGGCACATTGGGCACATGTTGTCGGGGCTATATTATCAGTGTCAAGATTCGGGAATAACTGCACACTGCTGAATGATCATCAGGTAAACGATCAGAATTTACCGTTACGACGTATAGGGAACGCCCACGCGCTTCAGTTTGAGTTCGACCGAACAACTTCAGTTTTGATCATAATATAAACTGTATGGTCCGAACGTCCCAGCTTCAAATATCATTGCGTTCAAGAACTATACCGTATATAGTGGCGTGAAATGTATTTCAAACCACCGCCGTCCCCAATCGTACTCCATCCAGATTGAGTTGAAGCTCATCTGCTCAGGAGATTAGTCTGGAAACATGACTTCCCTAGTTTCAGGGTGATTTTAGTGACACTTAGACATTTTACCAGCTTTGTCAGTGAGTTTTAGTAAAAGGAGAGAAAAACCAACATGATCAACATAACATCATAGTAGTATATAAACCGCATATTGGGTCCCATTTAGGGGCAGATAACTCTTTTGAGCAATTTCTGGTTATCTCCCCTGATTTTTGCATAATTAACCTAAACCCTAAATATTTGAATGAACACTAGCTTAAATACAATTGAGGGTTACACGATTTAGCTTGTTAAAGGCTATATTGTTCATAATAGAAGGAATATATTATTAATAGACTGGCAAGAACTAACTAAATCCAGTGTCATATTGATGTCATCGAAATATTCTGTCAGTTTGTCTGGATTGAAAAAAATGTTTTGTGTTAGCTGATTATATGCTAAAGACGGTTTGTTTTTTTGCACAAATAAATGGCATTACACACACGCCACGACTAATGATGAGCCTGAATTCAATTCACTATCTGGGTTTTATCGTGGATAGTATGCCACGTCTGGTTGCGCGAGAATGCTCGCCGAGAGGATCTGCCAAAAGTGTACCGCATATATTCTAAATAAAAACCGAAAGCAACCAAGCAATAAATTTGACTACGAAATACGTTTACAATATATTTTGTAATACTTGAATACTATGTTATTACTGTGTTCGTCAGCGACCATACACCATGAAAGATTTCCTCCAAAACCTTCCTGCTCAAATGACGTGTCGGAGTCCGTCTGTGGGCCTGCTTTATTGGTATATCTAAAATGTAGCCTCTTGGCAGGTCCAACACAGATAGAGAACAGGGTCGATTGCGCGCGTAGACAGTAAAACCCCCTGATCTACGTTGGGAGGCGGGAGTTTTTATACCCTAGCAATTACTCCATGAAATCCTACAAATGAGATCTTATTGTCTGTATTGCTTCAGCTCAATATATTATGACTGTTACATTCTCCTATAATGCATGAATAAATTCGATATACTATAGGTATCAAATTCAATTTCAGACCCTGTTTCCCAAACAAATAAAAACTTATACGTTTTGTTACATCAAGGGGACACCAAGGGATGGCTTGTCGTGCCATGTAAGACAAAATAGCCTGGAATGACAGAAAGAGTGTCACAACAACGTGTACCTTTAGCATATCTAGAACAATTAATTGGAACACTGCGCTTTGAAGTGATGAAGCTATACAGATCGATATATGATAGCCGGACAAGCTGTCAACCCTACACAAAAATAGCATCCACTGTATCCCGCACCACGTCAGTAGTAGTGTAAGTTGAAATTCTGTCGCAAAAATGAGGCTCAAAAAGTGAGGCTCATCGCGGAGTGACGTCACATCCGGGTCAAAGGTTATTTCCGGGGCAGAGGTCACTTCCGGGTCAAAGGTCACTTCCGGGTTAAAAGTCACTTCCGGGTCAAAAGTCACTTTAGGTCACGTGAACAAGAGTGATCTCCCCCTACATAGAAGACCCCAGTGACTTCCAATGTTAATCTATGCAGAGTGGACAACGTTTGTCCCACTGGGAATCCCACCCATGGTCATTTGCGGTATGGAGTGTGGGATCTTGTTTTTTATCGTCTCACCACGTAGAACACGATGGAAGGGGGCTCGACGCCATTGGTTGGAATTCTTTGACAAGTTCGCATTGCGCATGCGCACTGGGCAAGTAGGGCTGGGGTGGACGTTTTGGGGTCTAGATGGACCCCTAATTGTCCGACTGGGTCGAGTGAGGCGTCATACTGAAGTACCCTTGAGGGAGCATCCGATTGGATGGGTATGACGTGAAACTGACGTCATTCTGCGTATGCGCAGTAGAGAAAGTTTATTGCAATGGACGTTTTGGGTCCGAGGTGGGTCCCTAGTGGGCCGATTGGGTTGAGTGAGGTAGCAGTGTGAAGCACACGTGGGCGAGCATCCGACTTGATGGGTATGACGTGGAACTGTCGTCATTCTGCGCATGCACAGTAGGAAAAGTGTATGGGAAGGGAGGTTTTGAGGTCGGGGTGGACCACTAGTGGCCCGATTGGGTCGTGGGAGGTATCAGTGTGAAGCTCTTGTAGGGAACCATCCGACTGGGCTAGTATGTCGTCCGTTTTCATCATTCTCCGCACGCACAGACAGGGAATTGTGTGAAAATGGCATGGGAAGGGGTGTTTTGGGGGTCGCGGTGGACCCATAATGGCCCAGATAGATCGTGGAACGTATCAGTGTGAAGCTCTCCTGGGAGAGCGTCCAGCTGGATAGGTGTGAGATGGGAATAGAATCTGTCTCCGCATGCGCAGTAGAGAACGGGCATTGGAATGGACGTTTTGAGGTTGAGATGGACCCATAGTGGTCCGATTGGTCCGTGGGAGGCCTTATTTTCAAGTTATCTTGGGGTAGCATCGGGTTGGATTGGTGTCTAAATACATATGGACTGAGGAGGGACACGAGTTCATCCCTATATGTACAGATCAAACCACCACCGGTCGGTGACACCACCACCACCACCGGGCGTTGACATCGGTCAAAGCCCGGTGATGGTGGCCTGCCGTGAGAGGCAGAGTGGCTTAGTGAGTGTATGTAAATTTAGGATTGGGTATGCATATATAAAAAGCGGAAGATCAACACGTTCATAAGTGTTCATATAGTTTATTATTCTCTCCAGTACATCATACCCGCACTGGGGGAGCCGCGTTGGGTATGTTTACAAGTATGCTCTTGTCCAATCAGAAGTCGCCATTTCAGAAAGTTCAATCCTCGGCCTTGTTCGCTCTGATTCGTTTGTTCTAATCCTCGTCGGGCCGTCCAGGATATTGTTCAGGCAGCATGTCCCCAAATAGTTGTTTGCGCATTCTGATCGCATTTTTCAGGGCCTCGGTGGGTGATAGCCTTATATTCTTTTCCAAGTGGTCTGCACGATGGACCTGTGCGTGGGGTCGCCTTTCATTTTAAGCGGTAGTAGGGTATACTGTTCATAGACAACTATGGCTGTTTTCCTGATGCTTGGACGCATTTGAATGTACGCCTGTTGCAAGTTATCCTGTCCGGCGTCCTCGATCGCTGCAGCGTGAGTATTGATAGCTGCTCTCACAATGCGATCCCGAAAGGTAGGATCGTCCTCACTTTCTTGGGATGTAGTCTGACTACTTGAGATCAGGCTCTCTGTTTCAGTAAATAGACTCACAGCAGTCTCTGTATCTCCCTCCTCAGTGGGCTCCTCGGAGTCTGGATGGAAAGTCTTCTGGTGTCGCATCATATCGTAGTGTCTGGTGAACGTGCGTTCGCACTCAGAGCATGTATAACCCATGTTGATGGTTGAAGTCGACTGTGCGTGTTTTGGGAATACACTTGCTTTTATAGACAGTAACGCCCGTCAACGTCCGTCTCAATACCTTAACGTTCTATCCCAACGGCTTATGCATTGTCGATCATCATTGGACGGACATCATTATTTTTGAAGTTGAAGAAGATAATTTCCCGTCACCAGCTGGGTCTCCATAAAGGTTTGAAATGCCTCATGCAGGGTCAGCAGATTCTGGGCACGGGTAGTTGTGTTGGTATCCTTATTGGGGTCTATTTGTTTCTTATGCAGCAGAAGACATACCCGTGTCACCCATTGGATGCCATCTATGAGCGTGATAAGATGACAACGCATACGTTGGCGCTGAACAGTGGATCCACCTTGAGCTGTATCAATAATTGCATCGACATTGGCTTGACGTAACGCTTCGGCTAGAATATCCTCGTTGTCGGGTTCAAACATTGTGGACTCTGTAGTGCTCATGGTGAAATGAGGAGAATGATGTCGTGTAGGTTATTTATAGTGGAACGCTTTTGATCTTAATAATGCGTTTCAACAAATGTTTCTTTTGTCTTATTTTTCGGACATACGCCGCTTTCCAGTTCATGCCCGAGATTTTCAACATCGACGCTGTTCTTTCGATTTCCATATGGACCGGGTCCTTTTATATGGGTGAGGAGGTCGGCATACTGCTAACTTAAAGCCCGTCGTAGTCTGGGTGCCAATGTGTTATGGGCAAAAATTGCGGCTTCCTCTTTCGAATACCCTTTGCGGTAAAACTTGTTTCCTGTGGCCTCCAACGTCTCGCCCATCTCGGCGTCCATACTAGCTTTGAAAAATCCTGCTATAGTCTCGAGTTCACGTTGTGCTCATTCCCTTGTACGGGTTTGGGTTGATCCTTCATGGTTGGGTGATATTCCGACACTGGTTATATGAAGGGGACCCGCTGTA
Organism: Hanleya hanleyi; assembly: GCA_036873755.1. Lineage (NCBI taxonomy): Eukaryota > Metazoa > Mollusca > Polyplacophora > Lepidopleurida > Hanleyidae > Hanleya > Hanleya hanleyi. The sequence goes on from JAVTVY010038868.1 coordinate 136,532, forward strand.
TGGGGGCAGGTTGCTGCTGCTGAACGGCTGCTGCCAGGTGTCGACTCGGTGAATGGTGTAGGGGTATATGATGTTGTGGTGACCCCTCGCCGGGTAACAGGTGGGTCGTCAACCGGCGATCTTCGGGGGTATGAGCTTTTAGGTCTACGAACAGGTAACCCATACGGACTGGTGGCATCTTGAAACGCCTGGATGAAATGGTCGATGTTCTGAGGATAAATTCGACTACCAAACACACGGATTTGTGCTCTGTCGATGGGATTTGAGAACAAAACAAAGTATTGACAGTTCAAGGCCATATCTCTGGTGCCTTCCCTTGAGGAAAGAGATTCTGGGTCAAATAGATGACGGACAGATTCCGATGATGGGATCCTTAGGTAAACAAGTCGGCAACGTGTGAATTGTCCTTGACCGCACTCAGCAGATCATCTAGCACAACCACGTTGGTCTGCTCAGGGTCGAAGAAATACGCTTGATCGATATCGTGGGGAATCCCGGGGACGAAGCTCACATTCTTTAACCTTGTAGTTTCATAGACGGGCTGCCGCTGGCTATACCATCATACAACGCGTGTCGGAGCTGGGATTGCCACACCTTCCTCTACGAACTTCATCACCCAGGACGTCTTTCCACATCCCGTAGGGCCGCTGAGCATACTATCGCGACGAGAAAAAGTTCTCTGACAGAACGTACACTTACACATGTTGATTAGTCGACCAATACGTATGGACTGATGAGGGACACGTGTTCATCCCTATATGTACACACACCACCACCGGACGATGACGCTACCACCACCGGGCGTTGACACCCGCCAACGCCCGGTGGTGGTGGTAGATCTCGTGGGGCGGAGCTCTGGAGCTCTTTGAGCTCAGAGCTCGGAAGTGACGCCATCGTACACATGCGCACGTACCTGTGGTGCACCCTGTACCCTATAATCCGTAGGGCATAGGGTACCCCAGGGTACGGGTGCACCACAGGTACGTGCGCATGCATACGATGGCGTCACTTCCGACCTCTGAGCTCACAGAGCTCCGGAGCTCCGCCCCACGAGATCTACCACCATCACCGGGCGTTGACGCTCGCCAACGCCCGGTGGTGGTAGTGTCACCGCCCTCATACAGCGGGTCCCCTTCATACCATCAGTCTCGGACTATCATCCAACCGTGAAGGACCAACCCAAACCCGAACATGAGAAAGAGCACAACGTGAACTCGAGGCTATGGCAGGATTTGTTCAAAGCTAGTATGGACGCCGGGATTGGCGAGACGTTGGAGGCCGTAGGAAACAAGTTTCACCGCAAAGGGTATTCGAAAGAAGAAGCTGCAATTTTAGCCCATAATACATTGGCACCCAGACTACGACGGGCTTGAAGTCAGCAGTATGCCGACCTCCTGACCCATATAAAATTGCTGGACTAGGACCCGGTCCATATGGAAATTGAAAGAACAGCGTCGATGTTGAAAACCTCGGGCATGAACTTGAAAGCGGCGTATGTCAGAGCAAGAAACATTTGCTGGAACGCATCATTCAGATCAAAAGCGTCCCACTATAAATAACCCACACGACACCATTCTCCGCATTTCACCATGAGCACTACAGAGTCCACCTTGTTTGAACCCGTCAACGAGGATATTCTAGCCGAAGCGTTACGTCAAGCCAATGTCCATGCTATTATTGATATAGCTCAAGGTGGATTCATTCTTCAGCGCCAACGCATGCGTTGTCATCTTATCACGCTCATAGATGACATCCAATGGGTGACACGGGTATGTCTTCTGCTGCATAAGAAACAAATAGACCCCAATAAGGATACCAACACAACTACCCGTGCCCAGAATCTGCTGACCCTGCATGAGGCATTTCAAACCTTTATGGAGACCCAGCTGGTGACGCGAAATTATCTTCTTCAACTTCCAAAATAATGATGTCCGTCCAATGATGATCGACAATGCATAAGCCGTTGGGATAGAACGTTAAGGTATTGAGATGGGCGTTGACGGGCGTTACTGTCTATAAAAGCAAGTGTATTCCCAAAATTACAAGCGTCTGGTCCGTCATTCATAATTCAGCCGTCGTCCATTAGAGAATATCCGCGTCCATAATCCAAAGACCTATTCCATATTCCATACAACAGCATTAGCACCAAATTCAAAAAGACAATCATAGTATACATAAACAAAGGCTTGTTTCCTGCAAGTCGCACAGTCGACTTCAACCATCAACATGGGTTATACATGCTCTGAGTCCGAACGCACGTTCACCCAGACACTACGATATGATGCGACACCAGAAGACTTTCCATCCAGACTCCGAGGAGCCTACTGAGGAGGGAGATATAAATACAGAGAGCTTGATCTCAGATAGTCAGCCTACATCCCAGGAAAGTGAGGACGAACCTACCTTTTGGGATCGTATTGTGAGAGAAGCTATCGGTATTCACGCTGCAGCGATGGAGGACGCATGACAGGATAACTTACAACAGGCGTACATCCAAATGCGTCCAAGCATCAGAAAAACAGCCATTGCGATCTATGAACAGTATACCCTACTACCGCTTGAAATGAATGGCGACCCCACGCACAGGTCCATCATGAAGACCAAGCGTCACATGGAAGAGGATATGGGGCTACCATCCACCGAGGCCCTGGAAAATGCGATCAGACTGTGCAAACAACTGTTAGGGGACATGCTGCCTGAACAATATCCTGGGCGGCCCGACGAGGAAAGAACAAACGAATCAGAGCGAACATGGCCGAAGATTGAACTTTCTGAAATGGCGGCTTCTGATTGGACAAGAGCATACTTGTAAACATACTCAACGCGGCTCCCCCAGCGTGGGTATGATGTACTGGAGGGAATAATAAACTATATGAACACTTATGAACGTGTTGATCTTCCGCTTTTTATATATTCAAACCTAATCCTAAATTTACATACACCCTGCCTCTTTCGGCAGGCCACCACCACCGGGTGTCAACGCCCGGTGGTGGTGGTGTCACCGACCGTTGGTGGAGGGATCTGTACACATAGGGATGAACTCGTGTCCCTCATCAGTCCATATGTATTTAGACACCAATCCAATCCGACGCTACCCCAAGAGAACTTGAAAATAAGGCCTCCCATGGACCAATCGGACTCTACACCCATCCCACAGCTGGACGCTTTCCAACGAGAGCTTCACACTGATACCTCCCACGACCCATTCGGACCATTATGGGTCCATCTCGACCCCCAAAAAGCCCTTTCCATGCCATTTTCAAACAATTCCCTGTCTGTGCGTGCGCAGAATAGTGAAAACGGACGACACACTAGCGCAGTGGGATGGTTCCCTAAGAGAGCTTCACACTGATACCTCCCACGACCCAATCGGACCACTAGTGGTCCACCCCGACCTCAAAACCTCCCTTCCCACACATTTGTTTTACTGCGCGTACGCAGAATGACGAGTTCCACGTCATAGCCATCCAGTCGGATGCTCCCCCACGAGTGCTTCACACTGACACCTCAATCGACCCACTCGGGACGCGCCTCGGTCCCAAAACGTCCATTGCAATAAACATTTCTACTGCGCATGCGCGGAATGACGTCAGTTCCACGACATACCCAACCAAACGGATGCTCCCTCACGGGTTCTTCAGTATGACATCTCATTCGACCAAATCGGACCATTAGGGGTGCACCTAGATCCCAAAACGTCCATCTCAGCGCTACTTGCCCAGTGCGCATGCGCAATGCGAACTTTTCAAAGAATTCCAACCAATGGCCTAGGGATCCCTTCCTTCGTGTTCTACGTGGTGAGACGAAAAAAACAAGATCCCACACTCCATACCGCAAATGACCATGGGTGGGTTTCCCAGTGGGACAAACATTGTCCACTCTGCATAGATGAACAATGGAAGTCACTGAGGTTTTCTATTTTGGGGGAGATTACTTTTGTTCACGTGACCGGAAGTGACCTTTGACTCAGAAGTGACCTTTAACCCGGAAGTGACCTTTGAACCGGAAGTAACCTTTGACCTGGAGGTGACGTCATCGTGACGTCACCGGATGTGACGTCAGTCCGCGATTAGACTCACTTTTTGAGCCTCATTTTTGCGACAGAATTTCAACTTATAGTACTACTTACGTCAGTTCAATACTCGCGAACTATATTTATGCGAAACACAAACAACAATCAATAACATAAATTAGTTAGTAGTAGAACCAGTGTAAGTTATTAATGAATAGATTTTCGGAGATATTTTGTTGATGAAACGGGAGGTTATTTACAGGATAGAAGAAGGTTTGCATTGGCGGAGTAATCTCTACGTCAATTGCGGGCAGTGCTTGAAGCCCAACCTCCATATCTCCTCTTCTGCCAGTCGATCGACCCTGCTGCCATTCACATTTACAGGACGAAATGACGCCCTGACATTCTCCACACAGTGAATCTTCACCAAGCCAATCATCTTAGCTTGCTAAGGGCATTTCACGTTCCACTCAACACTACCCTTAGCTCAATGGCTTCGTTCTCCGTGTATTTCGCCCCATGTCAGCTTCCAGAAGCATCAAGTCACATGTCCGCTCTATTTAAACGAGCCAATGAAATTATCCGAATTCAAATATTTTGACCTGGGAATCTCAGATGTGAGACATGTCGATTGCTCGAGGCGCAAGACTGTGGGAGACCAAACCAAAGTTGTGCGAATTAGGTATTTTATTTCTCACTCTAATGGAGCATGCTTCTTTGTTTTTCTTTAAGAAAAATCATATTACAAACGGCCTAACATATTAGAAAAAAAATAAAATCGGCGGCAGTTCACAGGAAAATGATATGATTTTTATTTTGTGATGGGGGCACTTCGAGGCCCACCAAGAGATCATTTCAATCGATCGCTTTCTGGAGGTGTGTCTTCATTTTATGAATGTGATTGCGCCGATGTCGGGTCTCACGGGACCAATCGCATGTGACCATTTGGGAAACGCCCTATTACACTCAGATATCACCCGTTACCGCATGGCTATGAGCAGAAGTTTCTACGTATGATCGTGCCATGCGTTCGGATGATGCAAGCCAATGTAGCCTTCGACGGAGATTAAAAGTGCGAGATTATCCGAACTGCTCTGTATCGCAACAAGTTGAACGCAGTAACGGCCATCTTCCGCTACTGAGGGCAGAGTTAAATGGAGTAAACCTGTGAAATAGAACATGCGCTGTGGGGAGGTTGAGTAAGGCAGCTCGGACTTCCTACTATAACACATATCTGACTACAGTAACGTGAGAAGTGGAAACATTTTTTTCGTTAACTTACTAAGTTCGCGAATAGGCCATGCAAATGTCCATTCATCCATCCATCCATCCATCCATCCACCACCAACACGTTTCAATGTATACGCATTTTTTTGTTTAATATAATAATAATAATACATGTTATGGTGAAAAATAATTCCTATTATAACACATATCTGACTATTATAACGTGAACGAGGAGGGAAAAACGTTTTGCTTAAAATCAAACTGGAGTGGTTCCTTTAAATTTAATACTGGGAATCCACCTGATAGTCTTCCGGGTGAACTTCCAAACACAGAGACAACCCTGCTTGGAGGTTGCTTTCGGTACATGTATTACAAATGTTTGAATTTATCAGCAGCTTCCAGTATCTTCTGCGTGTGCCCAGGTTCACGGTCCGTATGCCCTGCATCTGGTACGACATGAAATTCTGCTTCCGGCCACGCCTACAATAGAGAAGTAGAACACATGAATATTTTGGACACTCTATTCCCGATCGAAAACAAATTAGGGACATTGAGCCACTGCGGTGACACATGTACAAACCAAAATATAGAATCTGTAAAAACTCACAATTGTCCACATTTTGTCACTCCGAAGCAGACCATCTCGGGAAGTTCTACCCATGCCTTGCCATAGTTGGCACGCTTTCTGAGGCCAATGAAATTCAGTGTTGTCAGCGTCGAACAGCAAGTGTGATCGCGGGGTGGGGACAGTGGGGTGTGTGAGTTTGAAAGATATTTATCAACATAGATTCAACTGTAGGATCTCTGAAAACTATCAGTGCATACAAAGTTGGGGAGGGAGTGGGGTTTTTGTTTTTTTTGTTCACTGATTGGTCGACAATTCAAAAGTTGGGGAAATGATAGGGGTTGAAAACAGTCCCATTGTGGTATTCTGCGACAAACTTTGCTGAACGATGGGTGCTACTCAACTGAATGAAAAAATATGATCATCAAAGAAAACGACCCGGTTCCCTTGGCAAATATCATGTGGGCCATATTCAAGGCATCCTCGCGAGCCAGTGTATCGATCGATTTGTTAGGAGCGATACCCATAGCAGTTCCGGATATAAATAGATCATGGGTTTCCTCTAAATCAAACCAATCAGTGAACGCTCTAACCCAGCTGATTACGCCAATCCGCTGCGATGTATGAAATGTTACTGGTTTGAATTTAGTGGCTGGTCAAACTAGGCTTATTTTGATGTCAGGCTGAAATCGACATGGGAAGTCAAAGTAAAAGCCACAGGTTGGGATACCGAAACGCCAGTTCAACACAAGCGCGGGAAATGAAATGTACGAGATTGTTCAATAGAGGCAACGACTCAAGAACTCATTCGAACCACCAATAATGTCCAGGGTAACCATCTGCGAGGATTTTGGATTTACTTGGACTTGTATTATCACTTTCCACGCAAACTCTCTACGCATATGTGTCATATGTATTATCCCATAATTTCGTAATAAATTCAGCTGTTTGTAAAAATCATGACATTTAGATTGGTCGTAACCGTAGGTCAGGGTTTCGACAGGCGAGATATATTGTCGTCAATAATGCACGAAATAAAGACCCAGTGCTGTATTTCAGCCAGCTCTAGCCATCGTGGGTGAGTGCCTCTGGATGAGCGGGGGTGTAAATTTGTTTTCACACTGGTCAAATATATTGACATTATTACTTATAGCACACTCGTTGGACCTTTCAATTCAATTCAATTTTATTTCACCAAAAACAACATAATTCGGTTGTTACAATATATTGTAATGGCGGGATGAAAACCCCAACGGGCTTCATAAGAGGTGGTATGTATATCCGGATATGATAGATTGATGTACTTCATATTTACCTTATGAAGAGACCAAGCAGTTTTCATCGGGCAGCAAATGTCATATCGTCCCTGGATGATTATTCCCGGGATGTGCCTAATCTTAACAACGTCTTTTAATATTTGGCCAGCTGACTTCATCCATCCTCCATGAACAAAATAATGACTGGTAATTAGAAAGCAAGACGGAGAAATGAGTCAAAATGTCAAATATGGTTAGTCTAACATGGTGCGTGACAAATCGAATGAATCAATTTGCAGACTCACAATTAAGAATGTGGATAAACTCTGCCAGGGATATAGCCTGGTCATTGTGACAAAGGAACGAATCGACGAATGCTTCGTTGTAGTACAAATCAGAGATCAATGCATATAATTTTGACTGACTGGTGTCGATGTATTGTATCATAAAATCCGTCTTGCTGATACAAGAGTGCCGCATTTCATTTTATGACACATTTTTGGCCTTGATCTCTTGACAGGAAAATCAATATGGTTCTTTTCCTCCGAGGTTGACTTATACCAATTGGTTGGTCACAATTTGAAATATGTAACTGATATATCGCTTAGAAAACAAAAGATAACAGACGACTGGTGTAAAGAACGACCACACTCGAGATCAACGAGATTCTTATTCGCCCTGTAAGTTTGACGTAAGTGTACTTTGGTCACAATCCACGGTCTCAGTAGTATATAAAGCGCAAACTCTGTCCCATTGTAGCCTTTGGCTGGCCGCAGATCAAAGGTGATGATCAAGTTAGCTTCGGGTCACCACGCACATCCGGTGGGAGGTTACTTCCGTTTCGAGATCACTTCCGATCACGTGACTTGCGCGGTGAATTAAAAAACAGGATTCCGGGAAATACTCGGAAAAACGGTGCTAGGGACCGTGTGGTCATATCATCCATGTTGCCACATGAACAGGTACAATAAAAGCGTACCTGAGATACAACACATATCACGAATCGTTAGATTCTTGGTATGTGCTTTAGAATAGGTTTACCAGAAGACTATTCTGTGAAGTCATATGACGCAGTCAGTATGTCGGCACCTCTTCCCACTTCCCTTATTTTACAGGAAATATCACAAAAATTGCCGGAATGGTGGACCACTTCTGAATTACCACTTTGATTTGAAGGTACTTGTTGCGGATGCTCTCAATCGGCCTTACGCTGTAGAGTACGACAAGAGGAATCTCGTGGCCGTGGTGTGATATTAGTCTGTGACTTCATCATGCGTATGCGCACTCGTTAGGGATGCCTTTGGTGGACATTTCGGGCGACAGGTGGGCCATCCGTGGTCGGACTGGGTCGTTCAGAGTGTCGCAGTGAAGCGCTCTCGCGTTATGACTACGACTGCGGTGGGGGTTTTTTCCGGAATTGGCATCATGGTGCGCATGCGCCATCGATAGTAGAGAAATATGGCATTTTGGGGGTATACAGGGCGTGCCTGGGTCCCAATGCGTCGTGCAGGGGCGTCTGTCTCGTGGTTTGAACTACGACTGGGGTGGTGGTTGTTACCTAAACTGCGAATACGCAATCAAAGAGTAGTAGAGAAAGACTGCATTTGAGAGTACACAAAGGCGTGTTTGAACAATAGATGAGTGAGTGAGTGAATAGGATTTAACGACGCTTTCAACAGCTTTTTCAGCTATATCACAACGGGGAAGGGAAGAGAGGGGCGGGGGTACCTACTTGTAACAGAGCAGATCTAATGCTACCATTTTATAGTGCTGTCCCATTGAAATATCATGCCGTAGGCAGACATGACACCCCACTCAGTCACATTATACTGATACCGAGCGAACCAGTCCTTGTTCTATCCTCTTAATGCTGAGTGTAAGCGAGGGAGCAACAAGTTCCATTTTTCAAGTCTTTGGTATGACCCGGCCTGGGATTGAACCCAGTGCCTACCGCTTACGATGGACAATAAATGGGCCATCCTGGTCCTAATATGTCGTACAGGGTGTCGTCTTGAATCTCTCGTGGTGTAGACTGCGACTGGTGTTTTTTTTTTCTTAAGTGATGTCATGGTGAAACTCGAGGAGTAGTAGAGTGAATATGCCTACCTCAATACCCTTATACCCTTGACCGTAGCGGCCAGGATGTTGGTGATAACAGGCTCCCGCGCTGTATGGTGCGCCTGGAGGGGCCGTGGGGTGACGGTGATATGAGCATGAGCGGTCGAGGAGTAGTAGAGGAAGGACAATTTCTGGTGCATAATTGGAACACGCCTACCTCTATACCCCTATAAATTGTGGTACATGGCATTGAAGTGTCTGGCGGTATTCAGGACAGGTGACTATGACATAACTGTGACCTTGATAGTTTTGACCTAAAACCTATGTTTTTGCCACTCGAGAATATGGTAGAGATATATGTTTTGATACCGTACCAAAGTATATTAACAGGGAAATGGAGATCCCACGAAAAACATTCGGTATATATACAACTAAAATGATCAGAATCTCTATACGCGCGTATGAAACGGAGGATCTCAATCTGAATGTAAAACTATCAAATATCAGTTAGGTGTGAAAAAAACTAACCATTCCACCAAAGCATGTTCTATCTCTTCTTTGCCGCATTTCTGACTACTCTCTTCGAGCTCTTTTTCGTCCAGAATGAGTTGTGACAAACAGCTTTCCCATCTGTTCCATGCTCGTACACAGCGAAGTTTTTCGTCTTCGTCCTCTCCGGTCATTCGGCGATAATACGCACTTAGAATGTCACCCCTTTCAACCTACAATACACTTTTCTCAGAAAACATTTTGTATAACCAGATCTCTGTTCAAAATTTCATATCTAGTGAGCAAACTTGATCCTGCCTAACCTTTCATATATTTTATGTCTGTAAGCGACTGGAATTCATCTATATCTACGGCCCTCTATTACTAATTATTTATTTGTAGCCTACATATTCTATTCCAGAAAAAAGTAAAATGCTATATTGTATATGTCGGATTTCTTGAATATGTGATTAATAAATAAGTAGCCTAGTTTGCGAAGGGCTCACATCTACATATTTTCATTCTCGTTGCTAGTTTAACTGTAGGAGTGAGTAGGATTTTAACGTCGCTTTCAAGGATTTTTCAGTCATATGACGACGCCTTGTAACATTATCCGACACTGGGCCAACCAGTCCTTGATCTATCCTCATCCTGCTGAGCGCCAAGCGAGGAAGAGACAAGTTCCGTTTTTCTCTCATTGGCTGCATTGAGACCTTAACATGATGTGACATAATAACGGGTGTATATTAAAATATCATTCGACCCAAAATATTAGTATTACGGAACGGGATTATTGTACGTGAAATAGTAACTCTAATTACCTCATGTATACATCGCACACTTAATTATTTTTAATTTTCATGTTATACCTACCTCTGGTATCACACTAATATAGTCTTCCCAATAATCTGGAAATAACACATTGGCACCTTCCTGATTCACCCATATGTCTTCTTCCCTAAAACCATTTACAAGATTGTCATAAATTATTCTATAACAATTGGGTGTATAACAAATTGCTAACCGTGCATATATCAGGGATGTTTTAGCACGGCTGTGTGAAATGTACACGTGTCAAGCACAGGTGTTCATTTGGGAGAGTATAGTTTACGGAGAGGAGAGGAGGCGGGAGAGGAAGGGGTCATCTGCTTCAAACAATCGGATAAACAAATAAATTACAAGAAAGAATTTCTATTTCAAGTGTAACTGTTGTTTCCATCGTGAAATTGATTAACAAAGCGACACAAATAGACCTATATCAATTTATGTTCCACACAGTCTGTCTCAGGTGGAAGCATTACTCCCCAATAAGAGACCACATATCGTCAATTGATATTGGCTCGTTGCCAATTAACAAACGGGGAAAACGTTTAACGAACATATGACAATATGAGGGAGAGATGTAGCAAACTTTTACAATATTTTTTCAATCTTTTGTTCGAACCTTTGTTAATGATCAATTTAAGTTGTGCTATAGACTGGAAATAATGTTTTCATAGGCGTCCTCAATGGTTATTTTACGCACGGTTAGTGTGGAAAATCTTATAAATTTCAGGTCTTGGGCTTGCTCTAAAATATGAACTTTCCCACACTAACCGTGCGTAAAATAACCACTGAGCCCGCTTATGAAAACATTATTTCCTAATTTTATCTATAGCCCAAGGAAACATCTTGATGCACAAGCCGATTCTCCGTTCACACTTCCAAGCTGCCTTAAGATCAGACCACCAAAGCATTCAAAATCGGAGGTGTAAATTTCATCTGAAAAAGAGAGACGAGCCAATCAGAACATACCCAGAGACTGTGTGTAGGGTGACGTAGTCTCTCAGTATAGTTGCCTCATTCCTCCTAAATTATATGGCGGTAAATGTGGCCAGATACATAGGGCAGCCAATCAATAACCCACTCATACGACACATTTCGACACATATACGACATTGACGACAGCAAATTCGCAATGTGAATTAACCCTACCTGGCCTGGGGTTGGGGGGGGGGGGGACATTTTAACCCCATTTGCTTGACCCCACCACCCCCCCCCCCTCCCGAGCTGATCATGGGTAAATTTAAAATGGCGCCCATGTAGGGGTACCAGAAAAGTGATGTTTTTCTCATATTTCTTCAAAGATTACCGTCCCATGATTCGCTCCTCCTTCCTCCCCTCCCCCATTAACCCTACCAGGCCTGGAGGAGGGGGGGGGGGGACAAAATGCAAAGGATCATGGATAAATTTAAAATGGCGGCTATGTGGGGTACGAGAAAAAGTTATGTTTTCGTCATATTTCTTCACAATTTTTGCTTTTCTGTATGGAAAAGTGTGTAAAACCTATTTTATTTTATATCAGATTATTATATACTAATTTATCATGCAGTTATTGCGAAGAAAAAAACAAAAATAAAAAATTCGAAAATTCTGCCTGAAAAATCGTCCAAAAATGTTCTTTTTGAAAATGACGTCACACTGGCGTCATCATGGCGGTCATCATGGATTTTTTACATTTTCTTTTACAGCTTGACCCAAAGATATTGTGTAGTGAGTTTCACTTTCCGCCCCCGGGCTGCGGTACACCTCGAATCGCCCAGGCCAGATATAGGGTTAACGGCATGTCTGATTTGGATCATGATCACAGCCCTCTATCATGTGTAAGAACGCACGTCGATGTCTGCGTTCCACAAGTTTGGCTCTGTCTGAAATTCGAACCCCAACCATTGCATATGTCTGAGCCAAGCTTAAGACATTAGCTACATATGAACGTATGAACGTCAAGCTCCTCTCATTGGCTATGCCTAAAAATCCAGCTCCACCCATCAGATATGTATGTCTGAGAGCCAAGTTCCACCTATGTTTGAGAACCAAAATTCGTCCACGGGTTTTGTATGAAAACTCTAACCAGTGTCTGTGCCTGGGAGCCAAGTTCCATCAATTCAGTATGCCAGATAGCCAAACTCCACCCTTTGGAATGTCTGAGATTCAAGCTCCACCGAAATCAACCTTCCCACAGCGCATGCTCCGTTCTTCACAGGCTCACTCCACTATCATGCTAACGCAGTGTGATGATTGCAACCAAATGTCAAATGTCAAAAGTCAAGCCCCACCCTTCGGCTATGTCTTAGCACCAGTCTGTGTCTGACAGCCAAGCTTCAACGATTGACTGTGTCTGCTGATGAAGCTAGTAAAGCTGAATCCACGATCTGAGGCGATGTGTGCTTGTCAATTACATGTTACAACCAGTGTTTGGCATGAAAATTGTAATCTCGCGAGAACTTTCTAATTCTCGATGGATAATCTGTAATTCTGTTTTTAGGTTGAAGAGATGCTATATATTCTAACCCAACTATCTGAATACGTTACTGTATTCACAGCAACAACGAGGATACCACAAAAAAGATTTGCCAAATGCATACATTGTAAAAGTCCTATATCGCAACGGCCCTTAAAATCGCAATGCGGCGTTAAATGTCGACCCTTAAGTCTGCTGAGATGTTCCAACGAGTTTTAACCGCTGGGTAAAAATGGCATTGGGCTATTGTCGTTATCATGCAGTGCGTCCGTACGTTTGTCCGTCTGTCTCCATTTTCTCGTTACCACCATATATCAAGAATGAATACGCCTGCGGGTGGGCATCAAACTTGCATGAGGTCACATAATAGAAGTTTGTGTTTCAATAGCTGAGATTTACCCATTTCCATCAAGTTAGGTGAACATGTACCATTTATCCATATTATTACTTCAATGACCTTTGAAATTAGGCCACGGTCATCCACGTCTGAACTTGACCTGGAGGCCCTCATAAGGTCAAATCTACATAATGTAGAATTAACGTCGTAATTGTCCTTGCGATGTTAAGGGCTTTCATGCCGACCATTGCGATGTTAAGGGCTTCCACAATGCTACATTCCCACAAATCTTTCATATTTGGTCCATCAGTGTAACAGATACTTACCTTCTCAATGTATAAATCCCCCGTATTATCAGACCCTTCACGCTGTCTGGATGGGTTTCTGTATACACCAAGCCTAACGTGGACCCCCAACTCCCACCGAATACTACCCACTTGTCCACACATAAATGTTTCCTGAGACGCTCCAAGTCTTCCACCAAGTCCCAGGTGGTGTTCTCCTGGGAATTACAGCAATTTTCTTCAATATTGGACTGTTGATGGACTTGTTTTAGAGGGGGGAAAATCAATCCAAGGAGTACTCTCTAAAATAATTAGATAGAAATTCCTTCTATCAGATTGAAATTAGTGACCAATCTTTTATTGGATTGAAAATATTCAATCTAATAGATTGAAACGGCAAAATGAATCTGCTGTGGACAGAAAATTCAATCTACTAGATTCAAATTTTCAATCTAATAGATGGAATATTCAATCGAATAGATTGGTCGCTAATTCCAATCTGATAGATTGGATTTTCAATCTAATTATTTTAGAGAGTAGATCAAGTCCATTTTTATGTGCCAATGAGCTATATTTAACAGGGTGTTTTATATAATTGTTCAAAACGATTGAATTTCCTAACAATTGTATTCTGTCATCTCACAATATATAAACGTAAATCTGTCACAACAGAACCATGTATACGTAATATTAGTCACTCCTAAAAGGAAAGGGATTGACCAAAACGTGAGCCTGCCAGATTTAAGGGTTGGAGCGGACAGGGTCTGACATCCTTGGGTTATAGATTATACTTGTAGTACCCCCAATATTCATTCTTTTTCAATTTCAGCCAGAAGGCAACTTAGGAGATGATCCCCAAGAATATTTCCACACATCCATCAATTCTCCACCCCACCCCGTCCTAGATGGGGCGGAAAATTCTCCATTTATCTGTTATATTATTAATATTTTTTTTAAGTCATCATCCCTATAGTCATGGTTCGTCTGACAAATCCGACCCATGACCGAAGACAGAATTCGTCAGAACTAAGATCATTCTTTTATTAACAGACTTTCCGAACAGCCTTCGTGACCTCATGAAATTTTCGAATATGCTCATATTTAAAAAAATTAAAAGTCAGCAATGTGGAGTATATTTCATCCCCTTTGAACTCAAGTTGTGAGTAGCCGTAATTGTTTTTACTGGGGAGGCGCCTTCGTGTCCGCTCAGCGAGCACATCAAAGAGTCCGTTCTACAGCGTATTCCCACTATAAAGTCGGCTTGTCTGTGAACCCGGTGAAGCACGCTATAACGCCGTCCGTTCATTGGCTGTTACTTTAAACGGTTTGTAAATATGTTCTAGTAATAACTGTATTGCCCCAGTCTGAGTGCAGGAGCTGGTGCGGAGTATACAAAGACCTACATTATGGAGGATTTAAAAAGTATGCTGCGGTGACATTGCTGCGTGATGAGTTGGAAAAAGAATGCGCCGCCCGTGCTTCTTTGGAGCAAGCTTTATCTAGTAAGCTAAGTGAGGCTGAGCGGCACAGACGTATACAATGTCAGGGTCGACGGAATAGCTGTCGGAGAAGGTGATTTTTTTTATATTTTTTTTAATAAAATTTAAGAACATTCAAGAAATCTTTTTCTACTTTGATATCAAGAAAATTTAAGATTATATTCTATATTCATCGTTGAATTTCCTTGGGCGAGAAAAAGAAATGTTTTAACCACATTTCTTCTGATATGTACTGGGTTTTTTTAATAGATAAAAAAATGTAATTTCTGAAGTGAGAAATTTTAAGAAAATGCTAGAAAATATGTTTTAATATGTAGTTGACAATAATACGGATAATACGTAAAGCAAGCTTGACGAGTTCTTAACATACCCTTAATTCTGCCGTCGGTGTAGATTTTCCCGCCCCTCGTTGATCGTATAGAATGATCCTGTAGACATCGGGATCAAAGAATCGTCTTGATCGAGGGTTGGACCCACTGCCTGGACCCCCATGCCTGAAAGTTGAAATATCAAACTTTTTAAATTGATTTTGAAGCATAGCAAACCAATAGAGTTATCTCAGTCATGCTGTTAGATTATTATTTGCGTGCTGTGTGCCTCGGGCTTTCATAAGTACGGAGGACCATGGGAGCTTTTTACCACATGAGAAACTCACTTGGCAAACGGGAGTACACGGTAATCGTACGCATATGTCAGTGTGGATTGATCCTCGCCCCAGCCAGGTATATTTTCTCAAGAATCAATGAATTAACAACTCATATACTACGTTTTTCAGAGATTTCTTTTACTGACATCAACTATATCAGTTCTTTTACCATGACATTATAACTCTAATACATACAAGTGACATGTCTTAAGTCACCCACTAAACCAGGGTCATATCGCTACTTAATTATTCAAACTGACCTGTTTCCTATATTTTGAATGGCTCTCTTTTACCTGGGGAAGCCTAACCGACTCCCAGCTTCTCCATTATGTTCTATAACCTTGATAGGATGGCGCACTTGTCTTTTTGCTGTGGCAACCTGTTCTATGACACTAGTTTTACGTCTCAGCTCTCCCGCAAAAGTGTGCGCGCTCTGAGTGGAAATCTTGGTATATATATAGTGGTCAAATTCCTTAGAGACCTTTTTCATTATACGGAATTTATTCCTCGTTCCGTTTCACCATTGGTCAAAGATTTGCTCATCTTTCTCCCCTTTTGTTTGTCAGAGATTCCAATTTCCATCTATGGGCCTTCCAGAAGTATATTTCCTTAACCCATATTTGTATATCGGGATCTATTATTTCACCCGTTTGTTCTCCAAATTGTATAAAGATGGAATTTTCTTTCTCTGTCGCAAGTCACTCAAGTTCCAATGCTTGAATGCTGTCTGCTCTTAATTTAATTCAATTATGCGAATGCACATAATTGCTGAGCAAGTAATAACTGAAGATACGATCATTGATTCGTCTCCAGTGTTATTGTGAATTAATAGGCCTGATCACCAAAATCCCTTTATGAATTTCACGTAAAGTGAAGTTAAACACATTGAGATGATTTAGCAATGCGTCGTTATCAATTTCATCAGTACGGGATATCTTCGTACGTATATCTATTGTACACCTCAATGTTTTAAGTAATTGGTGAGAGCTATTTTTGACTTTCACTTGGACAAGCATGTTTTTGAATAACATATTACATTGATATTAACTGCATCAAACACAAATAATTAAATGAAGGTATTTTTGTGTGAAATCATTAAACATTGGTGTTAGCATATTTTTGCACAATAGAGTGGAGGTCGCATTAATTATCGATTCATCTCTAAGTACGTAGAGGTGATTGCCTCAGGCGTTCTCATACATCAGATATAATCAAGTTTGTCTGACAACTGTTCGACGCCATAAAATCCCCACACTGTTATAATAGTCCATGAGCTAGACCACTTACTGGTACCATCTTGAGGGGCAAAACGTCATGGTGATTTTCATGTTAGATTATATATGTAGAGTACAAAAAATCATGCTGGCCATGCCCGGTCGGCAGCTTAGTGACACAAAGTGGGTCAATCCAAGATGGCGGCAAATAGTTGCTATAATCCACAAGCTGCTATATGTAATAGACCCAATTTTCACTGATGGTTTTCAAATTGAACATATTGGTCGCAGCTTGAAGGGAGGTCGGGATGGGCACATTTATGTGATAGCAGGTTTGATTTGATAAAAAATATTGAACATTGTTTATAAATGTCTTATATTTGTGGCTCAAATCTACACCTGCTATCACTGATGCCAGACTCCCAACAGTGGTGGTTGGGACGCCGAACCTGTAGTTCCCGGATCAAGATGCAGCGTAAGCCACCTGTGATGATCTAGATCTGGCAACCTGAAAACACTCTTAGAGATTTCCCCTGTCGTGAGAGAAGCATAGGGATGTCAAAGAGCAACCAATAAGACAGCGAAGAAGGGGGGGGGGGGATTCGTAAATACCGAACCCAGGCCGACTACTGGGGAACTAGTAGATCATGTTGTTGTAGCCGTCTTGACCGCTCTGTGAAATCCCTCCGCCTCCGGCATGGCTGTTAGTGATACTTACCTCAGGCTTGGGAATTGCTTGCTGGTCTTGACTGTGGTGTTGTTCGCCCCCCCCCCCTTTGTTTACGAGAGGGCTAGTGGACTATGCGCTGGGCTGCTACTACAGGTCCCAGTGATGTCACCCTGTCAGTCTGGACGAGATGTCTCGTAAATAGAAGCTGGTAAAAGTCGAGTTGGCTATGCCTACGCAGGACTGAACTATATCATCTGACGATAGGTTCCCCCACAGGTGCCAGGAAATCGTGCGACGATACTGATGCTAGTAGAGAAGGGGCATCCATTGCAAGTTGATACGCCTCGTGAATCATCTTCAGTCAGGGTACTTGGTAACATCGGATGTCACCGTCCAGTATAGTGATAGATATAATAGGTGTCTGAATCCCCTTGCTGGATCTGTGCAAAGTAGATAAAGGCGGATGGCTCTACTTGATAGAGAAGGGGCTAATCTTCCAATCCGATGGCGAAGTCCGAAAGTGCCGGAATCGAGTATAGGTGTTGTTCACAAAGGCCAAAACGAGTAGGCTCATTCCTTGTTGGAATTCCGGGACCGGACGGAAGAATGTTCTGAACCAACCCTCCGCTCCGGTGTGGGACTTTCTCTCCAAAGCGTGCCATTCAGATATCCCTGTTCCTAAGGTGAAGACCGTGAGGAAGGCTGTAAGATAGTTTTTTCACTGGACTTGGCTGTAGAAAGTTCGAATGGAAACCTAAATAACGCTCTCAGGATGACCGCAAAGGTTCCACCTGTTTGTGTTCGTCGAGGTTGTAATGCGGTAGCTCGGAGTAGTGCAGAAATCTGACGGATGTCCACCCTCGCGGACAAGCGTAACACCTTGGCTGGGGTTGATCTGTATCTTTCGATGGCTCTAGCTAATGTTCACACTCGTGGACGGGCATAACACCTTGACTAGTGGTACTGATCTGAAACTTCTTTCCAGATATAGATGGAGTAGAAATCTGTTACTACCAAAGTAGAAGCAACAACGGGATGGATTCCTCGAGACAGGCACTTGAATAAGACCACTTCGACTGGTACAGTTGAGGTGTGGAAGATCGGTTAGCTGATACCGTAGTTTCCGCAACTGTTCCAGATGAAAACTATCTCTGTGAGGTAATCTCGCTGAACTGCGATGCAGCCACAGTGGTACGATGAGAATTATGACGCAGTCATGCTGTGTGATCTTTAGAGGAACTTCCTGTATCATGGCGATTGGCAGGAAGGCATAGGTCAGGGAGTTGTCCCACTTGATCAATGAGGCGTCGATGGCCAGGATTTGTAGATCTATGATGAAGCTGCCGAAGAGTTGTAGTTCTGCGTTGGCTCTTGTCGCAAACACGTCTCTCAGAGGTTATCCCCAACGATAGAAATCTATTGGAATACCTCTTTGTGGGGCACCACTTCGTCTGGATGATCTTGTCTGGACGGGATAAGTTATCTTCGATGATGGGATAGGCTGTCCGCTGTCCCTCATCCTGGTGTGTGGCGGCCCGTCTTTGGCATTGTGGGTTGTGTCCAGTGGAGTAAGGTCCTGGTTTCCTGGAATTCTAACCACGATCCGGACTCCCTCCCCCCACCCCCTACTCTTTGCTTGTGTGAAAGATGACTATCGAGTTGTCGAAGGTCATGAGACGATCCCTGGAGTTGAGTGTTCCGGTGTCCATGCGTGGAACCCGTCGTGTGGACTGCAGTGTCCCGGTGTCCAAGCCTGGGATCCGTCGTGTGGACGGGTCACCGGAACCGATGAGTTTATGGCTTGCTCCAGAGGTACGGCTGACGGAGGGACAGTAGTGACTGTATCTGTAAACGGCCACATTGCGTGATGTCTTGCACTGATGTCAGCAGTCCCAGTAAATTCCTGCAAATGCATCAAAGTTTGCAAGCTACCTGATTGTCAATGCCTGGCAAATGACCTGAAATGCACGGTCACATGTAAGTTACGGACCTGTGACAACATGGCTGATGAGGACTTCCAACAAGATCAGGATGATGATACGTCTGAGGATGACGATTGTGATGACAACCAATATTAGTTGTACAGCGAACTACAATGACTCGTGCGAACTGTTCATTTTGTAGCTACTTGATGAAGATGAAAGATTCATTGCAGAACTGCTTGTTTCCCTCTTAATTATATCATGCTCGATTTAGAGGATACCAAACATGTGTAGGGTGGTATGCGGGGAATTTGGGCGTGGGGGGTGGAGGGGGTTGAAGGGATTTTATTCTGCCAAATATTCAGTGATTACACATGATGTTACTATCCAAACTATATATTTCCGTCGAGCTCTACCAAATAATGTCAATAAATCCAAGATGGCCCTCATGATGGATTCACGATGGCATCGCGATCTTGGAAGGTAATAATGGTCTTTAATTTGCTTTTTTTTCATATTTCTTCCTAAGGAACTGCAAAA
>JAVTVY010038869.1:0-15794 GCA_036873755.1 Hanleya hanleyi
ATTTTTAATAATTTCCTGATTTTGGGGTCACAGTGACCTTTGACCTTGACCTATTTTTTGGTATGCGACACTTCATTTCCTCCTATTAAATCCACTCACAAAAAAAATAGAAATTATTAATCATTTCCTGATTTTTCAGAGCAGATCTAATGCTGCCATTTTATAGTGCTATCCCACCGAAATATCATGCCGTAGGCAGACATGACACCCCACTCAGTCACATTATACCGACACCGAGTGAACCATTCCTTGTTCTATCCTCTTAATGCTGAGCAAAATCAAGGAAGCAACAAGTTCCATTTTTCAAGTCTTTGGTATGACCCAGCCTGGGACAAATATTCTATGCTCACTCTTCCAACTATTGACTTGGTGTAACGGAGATGGTAAACATGAGCTTAATGGGAATGAAGATGTTGGGCCACTGGTGGAACAATGGCATATATGCTGTGTGGGTTGTAACCTCTTCTCTCCTTCGCAATGAAGAGGTAGAAAAAAGCTGCTATTCCCCCTGGTGATTTGAAACTAAAGTGATTAGACTACGCGAAATAGGGCAGTCTTAGTACATGTAGTAGGACATGATCATTTTCCGATTGTCAGAGCTTGTAACCTCTGGCCACCTCAGACGCTGGATAAATAAGGGCCAAACAAGACACTCCTGTGGCCGCTCTGTGACACCTATTGCAACCTACCTTCAGTCCGTGAAACAGGAATACAACCTGATGCCATGAGAAAACTTTTCCTCTACATCGGTGGCCGAGGAGTCAGTGGATATAGACAGCACTCGACCACTGATGTAGACAGGGAGGGAAGCCTGAGTGAGGGAGCAAGGTTACCTACCTTTTGGGATAGTATTTTGACAGCCCCCATTAACTATCTGGCCTGGCCTATTTGGGGTGTACCGCAGCCTTTGTGGGCTCAATTGATGGGTTGCTATCGATACACTGGGCTTGGTTAGTTACCGACACCAATTCTGGATATAAATAGCTCGAGGGGTTTCCATTAACCAAACCAATCAGTAAGCGCACTGAAGCAGCTCACCAGGCCAATCCGCAGCAAGACTTGACCAGTTTTGACTGGTTTGAATTTCATTGCCGGCCATACTACCTTTAAAGTTAAGCTGAAATCGACATTGGGTGTCAAAGCGAAAACCGCAGGCTTCAGATACCGACGCGCTAATTCGAAACAACCGCTGGGGATGAAACGACTCGAGAACTCATCCAAAACACTAGAAAGGTATTTAAGGATTACCTGGACTTGTGCAGATTGGGGGGGGTAGTGCCATATCTTTGGGTCAAGCTGTACTAGAAAATGTAAAAAAAAAATCAAGATGTCCACAACGATGACGTCATGTGACGTTATTGTCAAAACAGAAATTTTTGGACGATTTATCGGTCAGAATTTTTAAAAAAAATTGTTTATCTCTTTTCTTCCCAAAAACTGCATGATAAATGAATTAGTAAATAATAATCTGATATGAAATAAAATAGGTGTCACCCACTTTTCCCAATCTCAGTAAACTCAGAAGGTGCGCCCTCCCCCCCCCTTCCAGGCCAGATAGCGTTAATACCCATGCTGCCACGCTTCACGCCGGGCAGGATAACTTGCAAGATCCAATACATCCAAATACGCTCATACATCAGGAAAACAACCATGACGAGTTATGTGTAAAAAAAATTTGGTATCCACAGGGCTTTAGATCTCCAAAATTTGGGCACACTCACTAAAGGCATTGCTACGTTTTTGTATTTTTTAGGATGGGACAGAGGGTGGGACACACACCCCTGGGTGATCGAGAATCATCCCTGGTAGTAGTGCCTCTAAGAAGGGATGTATTTACTAATGGGTGAAACCTAGTGACTTCTCCTACATGTAGGAAAAAAAATAGAAGAAAATTATTTCAGTTTGATTTTACATATTATCGTCGAAGTCATACATGTACTATTCCGACAAAATGCACCAGAACACCGTTTTACTAAACTTTGATATTATAAAATCCCAAGAGGGATATACCATATGGCATTAGCAGAACAGAACATTTCCACTTCAAAAATCTAAGTTTTTACCTCAGTCTAAACAAGATTTTGTGGCAAATGCTCACATATGGACAGACAACAATGCTACATTCCCCAACCGAGGTCAGATGGGGAATAAAAATACAGTTCTCATATTCAGAAATATGCTGTCAGAATGTGACAATGACAATGACAAATCATGTCAGATTTAAAAAAAAATTATATGGGACATCCACATAAAGAACCAAAGATAGTGCCACAGCACTGTAGTTCATCTGGCTGTAACTGGCAAAAGTAGCTGTTAGAAATTTTTACTAATGAACTGCAATAGATGAGTTTCTAACTTGTGTTGTCCCCCCTTAACACCAAATGATCCATGCAGTAATTTCCTGAGATTTCATAAAGTTTCATGGGAAATTCAAGATGCGGCCATATTGGATTTTCGAAATGGACCAAAAAAGGTATCTTGCACAACTGGACCACAAGGTAAACTTGTGTAGCCAATTTGACAAAGATCCATGCAGTAATTTCCTGAGAATTCACGATAACAAAATTTCATGGGAAAATTCAAGATGGCTGAATGGTGGCCATATTGGATTTTCGAATCGGACCAGAAAAGGTATCTTGTACAAGTAGACCCAAAGGGGAACCCGTGTACCCAATTTGACAAAGATCCATGCAGTAATTTCCCGAGAATTCACGATAACAAAATTTGATGGGGAAATCCAAGATGGCCGCCTGGTGGCCATATTGGATTTTTGAATCAGACCACAAAAGGTATCTTGTACAAGTAGACCCCAAGGGGAACTATCTACCAAATTTGAGAAATATCCATGCAGTCCTTCCTGAGAAATCACGATAACGAATTTTCATAGGGAAATCCAAGATGGCCGCCTGATGGCCCTATTGGATTTTTGAATCGGAGCAGGAAAGGTATCTTGCATAACTAGAACCGAAGGGGAACCTGTGTACCAAATTTGAGAAAGATCCTTGCAGTATTTCCTGAGAAATCGCGATAATGTTTCATGGGGAAATCCAAGATGGCTGCCTGGTGGCCATATTGGATTATTGAATCGGACCACAAAAGGTATCTTGCACATCTAGATCCAAAGGGGAACCTGTGTACCAAATTTGAGAAATATCCATGCCTTGGTTCCTGAGAAATCGCGATAACAAAATTTCATGGGGAAATCCAAGATGGCCACCTAGTGGCCATATTGGATTTTCGCAATCGGACCGAAAATTAAACATTTATAAACAATGTTTCTATTTGTTACTAAATCAAACCTGCTTGAATTCAATGCCTTAATCTCCATTAAGCTGCACAATCAAACGTAGAAAACGGAAGTTAAAACTAAAAGTTAACTCCCCTAGGAGAGTTGTCCGCCCCTAGGAGAGCTCTCCCACTCAATCCCAGTGTGGTTACTATAAAGGGCACTGCCAAATCATTCTAGTCCTCTTTCTCATTATAATCAACTGAGACCAGTAGTGAGCAGGGCCGCGGAATGAGGGGACGGAAGGGAGGGACAATTAAATTCAAGCAGGTTTGATTTAGTAACAAATAGAAACATTGTTTATAAATGTTTAATATTTGCTTCCTAAATCGTAAACCTGCTTGAATTCAATGCCTCAGTACCAACATATGGAGGTGGGAACCTCGGCCTTGTTGTAGTTCCAAAAGCAGGCTTAGTAACCGCTGGGATGACACAGACATGGGTATAAGTACGAGACATCAACATCAACAAATGAAACCCTGGTCAAAGACGAAAAGGTTAAAACATGGATAAGATACAACAGTACTTATCTTGAATGTCTCCATCCATGTAGCTGTGCTCGTGGTGTGGTATACAATCTCTACCAAGAAGTTAAAATCCTCTGCTCTTAGGGCTGATAGGTTTTCTTGGCAGGATTGTATGCCGATTGGGGCAATGCCGACTTTAGCACATACATGCAGAAACTTGGCTGAACCTTTAAGGTCGGGTGATGCGTAATCTGTCCGGGCTTAGAGGGCGCCAAGCCACACCATTCTCAGTCCACAAACCGTCTTATGTCCAACTCTCCATACTTGGTTCTTGAAGTTGAACAGGTCTTGTAGGAGATGACTGCGTTTGCTCCCTGAGTCAATACTACGCAATCGTCCACTCTGTACTTTATTCGACTGTGGAGACACTGCTTGTGAGATGAGCGTAGGTGACCCAGCTGAGATCATCTGGGAGGAAGTCAGTTCAAACTGAAATGACAAGCAAAACTGCAGTAAAGTCAAAGATTAAAAGTCAGAATTGTGTCAGGTCTAAAATGATGACTTGAGAGATAGCGGCTGCCAAACTGACCTATTACTACTGAGTAGATAACATTTATATCCAAAAATTTCAAAAATAACATTTATATCCAATTATTTTTAAGATAACAGTCTCTCAGTAAGGTACAATTACTAGAGCTGGAAAACAAAAAGGTCAGACTGTGCGAGACACGAATCCACATCCTCAGAGTTCGATACCCAATCGCCAGCAGAAACAGCAAACGGACCAGACCACACGGCCGTCTCAGCCTCTATCTAAAAATGATCACAGGCATGACAAAGAATCTCAAGAAAAGAACCCTGGTCGGTAATGCAGAGGGTAATTATGGAGTAGTAAAAGAAGATATTTATCTAACTTATCTTTTGAGTGTCTTCCTCCATGTAGGAGGGATGACACAGACATGGGCATAAACATGAGACATCAACAATGAACAAGTGAAACCCTGGTCAGAGACGTAAAAGGTTAAATCATGGATAAGAAACAGTAGTACTTATCTTGAATGTCTCCATCCATGTAGCTGTGCTCGTGGTGTGGTATACAATCTCTACCAAGATGTTAGAATCCCCTGCCCCAAGGGCTGATAGGTTTTCTTGGCAGGATTGTATGCCGATTGGGGCAATGCCGACTTTAGCACGTACATGCAGAAACTTGGCTGAACCTTTAAGGTCGGGTGAAGCGTAAACTGTCCGGGCGTAGAGGGCGCCAAGCCACACCATTCTCAGTCCACAAACCGTCTTCCGTCAACTTCTCAACTTGTTTCTTGAAGCTGAGTAGGTCTTGTAGGATGCCTAGGAGTCGACTGCATGTGTTTCCTGAGCCAACTCTACGCAACTGTCAACTCTCTGTACTTTATTCGATGTTGCTGACACTGGCAACCTGAAACAAAACATTATTAATAATACTCACAAGTGTCAGTTCGTCGTTCTTGTGAGTTGAGCGTAGGCATGGTAGGTGACGCAGCTGAGATCATGTAGAAAGGAAGTCAGATACAACCTGAAAGACACAAGCAAAACCGCAGTTAAGGTAAAGATTAAATTCACCATAGTGTCAGGCCTCTTAGATTGATGATTAGAGAGCCCATGGTCGTCTATCTGACTTATTTCTTCCTTCATAGATGATCATATTGAATGTGGACACATGGTATAATTGAGAGATGAGAGGAGATGATACAGCAAGATGGCTGCCTTGCTGCAATGGTGACAATTTTGCACACCCCCCCTCTTTTTCTGAAATTACTTACCACGTGCTGGGTAGCCACCAGTGGCCCGAGCGTGGTCACACTATCTGATTGCACCGACACATCTCACAGATAGAAATTTGTGAACGTGGAGTTTGCTGTCCCGGCACAAGACTGGACAAAGTCATGGAGGGACAAGTTCTACCATCAAGGCCATGTGTAGCGATGGCACGAATCTCATGGGAAGAAGCAGTATACAGTAGCGGGGAGGCGTCAATGGCCAATTGATGAGACCATTTTATGGTCTTCTTCAACCACGCGTCAATGGTATTTTTCCGTAATGTCATGCATTGCAGACGGGTGGAAATGACAGAAATAACAGGCGCCGAGAGCCGCGAACGGAATCGGTACGAGTAAGATAGTGGCGAATGGCTCGAACAGGGCATAACAAAGAGTCGTCTTCGAGCCCATGTACGAAGTCTGAAAAACGCAGGGATAGAGTACGACCGTAGAGCGCACGGACCTAAGCGAACAGACTCATTTTGGCGATAAACTCCGGAACGGGACGAAGGAAAAAAGGTTAGACACTCTGGACGCCAAAGCAAAAGCCGCCAGAAAAGCCGCCTTGTAGGACACAGCTTTAAAGAAGCGGATAGAAAGGGTTCAAAGGGCGGACGAATCAAAGCACACAGAACCACACCGATATCCCATTTCGGTAACAGTAGGCGAGTACGTCGCGACTGTAAGGCGAAGGCGCGAATAAGCGCAGAGATATAATCGTTAAGGCTAATGTCGGTACCCGAGGTGAGACGAAACACCCTAGCCATAGCAGATCCATACCCTACAATGGAGCTAATATGAAACTTCCTATCCCGGTGAAGATGAAGGAGGAAGTCAGCCACGAGGGAAATAGAGACAGTCGGGATCGGCATAACGTCCTCGGCACCAGGACAAATAAATCCGCTGCAGAGACCGAACCCGTAAAAAAGCGAACATAGTGAGTAAGGTCCTGCATAGAAATGAAAAGCCCAAAGAAGATGACAGAACCATAATGTCAAAGTCTAACAACTGGTGCAACCGTCTATACGGGAATAAAGTACTTGATGGAGAAAGTCGAAAAACTGTCCCCCAAGTACACCACGAACAACCATTGTGTCGTTTAAGCACAATCCTCAGGTAAACGGATCTCAACACAAAATGCTGTGTGTTAAAGTCAACAAGGTTCTGAGTTAAACAAAAATCAACACCAAACTGTGCTGAATTCAATTACGGTCTAGACCGTCATTCACAATCCAGGTGACGACCATCACTATCCACGTCCATAATCCAAAGACCTATTCCATTTTCCATATAACAGTATTAGACCAAATACTGTTGATTCCAACACAAATTTTGTTATCTCGACACAAAACCGGAATCAAAAATGCTTGAACCAAAAACTCTCTTCGTAGTGCAACGATGTACCTAAGTAAATCACCATGTGAAAAACCCGAGAGGAACTGATACAAATGGAAGGATGACGCTAAACAGACGGACTTCCACTCCCGCCGACGACTGACGATGGAGCATCGCAGGAAGTGCCGAAAAGAGAACGAAGATGAATGGATATAATATATACATCTCGCAAATGAAGCAATGACGTGAAACACGGCATTATGGCGTACCGGAACGTGGAAAAATGAGAGAAAAACGTTGTGTGTGATAAACAACGTAGTGATTTCCGCATTCGCAACATAATGTACATACATGCTCAAAATAGAGCAGGATACAAACTTATAAAAGTACACGACGTAACGGCGAGAAACGACGTACAGGTGTACGAGGACAACGAGACGACGTAATGTAACGTCATAAAGGTGCGAAGCGAGAAAAGAGTTGCAACACAGAAACCCCGAATTCGATTGTAATTATTTTATTTTCTTTTAGAAAATAGAAACGCAGTAGAGAAGAACACATTAAATGTTCCTAGCGCTAATCACACGAAAGCTGAATGGGCTAACTGGTATTATGGATCTTTTGTGTCAGTGAACATGAATACTGTGATAGTGAACATGATTACATTATGACCTCTCCCGATGTAATTTGTCTCCTGTACACGAAAATCAGTACTGGAGTTTTATAAGGAGAGAATATCAACATTTACAAACAATGTTACTATTTATAACCCAAAAATAGTCACAGCACCGACATCCAGAACAAAGAGATTTCAACGTAACCGAGAAATATCCTCAAAGAAATTTAAAATTCCCGAAGAGAGGAAATACATTTAAAGTCTCTCGCGGGCAGGAAGGTAAGGTTATTAAAAATTTAGAATTTGAAATGACCTAGCGCGAACAAGTTGTCGAGAAGCAGAAACGGTAAGTACATAGCTAAAGAGTAGTGTGATGTTCTTGTAGACTGTACCGGTAATCAAGACGACTTGACGAATTTGCGTGTTCCGTATCGTCGAACGAGAGCATTTCTAAAGATTTCCCGGAGAAATACACTCACCCTCACGCTAACAATTTTAAATTTTCTCAGAAAGAAGAAATAAAAATAATGCTCAACTCCATCTGAATTATAAGCGTAATACAGTATACAGATGGAACCAACATGGTGAGAAACAAACAAATCACAATGCAAATAACCGAAATTTGTGTATCAAAGAATAACACACTTTCACAATAAACAGTGGGTGAATAGGTTTACACACTCACGATAAACCAGCACGTGATCTCTATGTTGATCGACACACTCTAATTACATAAAGAGATCAGCAAAGAAGCTCATTAAAATGCAACCAATGGCCGTAGTAAATAGGGTTGAGTTGTGGTTACGTACACAAACGCAACAATCACGTAAACATGAGAGGCAGATAAAACCTCTGTAAGTTCTCTCGTGAACACAGGATATCAAAATCACATATTAATAATACTTGATATAACAAGAGAATTACCTTTTGGTAGGACCAAAGCATTGAATGCATGAAGGTGAAAAACTACCAAAAAACTGCAAGTCCGAGCAAAAAATACAACAACAACATGGAACATTGACGGACTGCTAATAAAGAATCGGATTTCCCCGGCGGGGTAAAACCTCCCGCGTCAGAACGAGGATAGTATCACAATACTCGTAAAGATTTATACAACAAATCAATGGATAAAATCGTGAATCAACGGAACAAAAACCTGTTCGTTTACAGCACAGATCACAATAGGCTCACATACTGACCGACAAACAAAACGGAATGGTGAGAGCCAATAAAAGCCCACAACAAACACAGCGGGCCGAAACTCATTGTTTGTGTGGAGACGCAAATTGAAAACACACTGCCCTAATCATGCTAATGCAGGACTGTGTTATTAGTTAAGATTTCATAAATACTTTTTGAAAAACATCGTCAGACGATCATTTCAATATATAGAAAAATCAAGACTAAAATTTTCAAATCTCCGACACATAATTTTAGCGACGTACGTCCGAAGACACTAACACGTGGCTGACTCAAGCGAGTCCAACATTCGCCCCGCAACCTCCATAGATCGAGAAACAGAATAAATAAACTCTGTTTAGATATAATGGAGAAACAGACACACGACGACGTTTATTTGCTTTCTTCTTTCTAGAAGAAACATGTGGTAAACCGATAGGCAAAGGCGAAATAACATGAGGCAAAGAATTCTTTTGTCTGACGGAGACAATGGAATGCCCAGGCAAGACCGACCTGGTCTTTGTTAAGCCGGACAAAGGAACTCCGGTACGGGTCAAACTGTCTAACAACCTAGAATTATCTTCGTGTAGAATAGTCCCGCTTGGCGGAATATATACCGATGCGGGCGAAACTGGATCTTGACCAACTCGGTCAAGATCCTCATTACATTTCATATCATTGACCAAAGAAATTTCTAAAACCCGTCTGTCGACCTCCGAAATAGACGGGTCATCACAAGCATGTAAAAGATAAGCACGACGAGCTTGGGCAAAATTCCTCCAAGTCGTCGCGTCCCAGAACACACATTCCGCGCACGTGGACGCTCAATAACACAATTCTTTACAAGAAAAACAAGCCGTGTGGGCGTCCAATGGGGACAAAATCTGCCCGCACGTACGAAGGAATAGTAGTCGGAACCTCAGACATAATAATACAACAAGGAAGTTCCGAATAACAAACAAAAGTCACACTTGATAAAGGATATAACCAGCGAAACAACAACAACAATCGTTGAAAATTGAATCCAAACACTTCCCTAGATGTGCACTGCTCGAGAGCAAACAGGAGAAAGAGGACTAGAATGATTTGGCAGTGCCTTTTATAGTAACCACACTGGGATTGAGTGGGAGAGCTCTCCTAGGGGCGGACAACTCTCCTAGGGGAGTTAACTTTTAGTTTTAACTTCCGTTTTCTATGTTTGATTGTGCAGCTTAATGGAGATTAAGGCATTGAATTCAAGCAGGTTTACGATTTAGGAAGCAAATAGGTATCTTGTACAAGTAGACCCCAAGGGGAACCTGGTCACCAAATTTGAGGAAGATCCATGCAGTAGTTCCTGAGAAATCGCGATGACAAAGTTTCATGGGGAAATCCAAGATGGCCGCCTGGTGGCCATATTGGATATTCAAATTGGAGTAAAGTACACATGTTGTACAACTAGACCCAAAGGGGAACCGGTGTATCAAATTTGAGAAAGATCCGTGAAGTAGTTACCGAAAAATAATGATGACAAGATTTCACTGGCAAATTCAAGATGGCCGCCTTGGCAGCCATATTTAAAATCGTATCGACACCGCATGAACAAATTCTGGTGTACTCATTGGGGGGAACATGCATGCCAAGTTTCAGCTTAATCGGTCAAGCGGTTTCAGAGAAGAAGATGTTTACAGACGATGGACGACGGACAATCAGGCCATGACATTAGCCCATCGGGCCTTTGGCCCAGACGAGCTAAAAATATGAACGGTAACCGAGTGATAATTTGCGATTTTATTCATCAAAACTTTGCTAGAATGCATCTACGGTTGTCTAGAAATCAGGACTGAGCGAGTAGTAGGTTTTAACGTCATTTTCAACCTTGTTTCAGTCATATGACGACGGTGCCTACATGTTCATGCGCCAGAACACGCGGGTGCTCACAGTTCCTATTACCCTGGACACTGATCAACCCAGCCAGTACAGTACTCGGTCATCCATCCAAGTATTGACCGAGCTTAGCGTTGCATAACTTTGGTAATCTGACGAGAACCTGTGAGTCTTAACGCTATAAGCCGTACCGTCTAGAAATCAAGCAGTCACCATCACCTGAAGTACTGGGATAGTAGACATGGAGAACAATCAGGCAAAAGCCATCATGATATTGTTTCTGGAGGTTTCGATATTAAGTCAGAAAAGTGATTTTTTATTTAACTGCATATTTGCTTTGTACTGAAAGTGAATTATAATGTCAGCAATGTTATATTTATGCTTGGCAACCTAGAATATAACAATTTTAAAAAATTACACGGGTCGAATTGGTCAACTTTTATTTCACGAGCTATTTCTTATGAAAAGAGAAGACCATCCACTTTGTGGAAATTATGCTTTAAATATACATGTAGTGTGAATGACCAAGAACTAAGATACTAATTCACAGTAATTTAACTAAACAGTGAACAGTGTATTGACTTTATCAGCTGAAGTGGGTGTATTATCTACCAGTCCTGGGAGGTCAATAATGCGCACCGACATATCAACGGAAGGAGTGAGTGAGTGAGTGAATAGAATTTAACATCTCTTTGAACAATATTTCAGCTATATCACGACGAACCAACTAAGCACCACCCAGCCCAGTTGTGTTCCTGCTACTTCAAAGAAGAAAGCTTTGAAGCAGTAGTCCGTGAGCTACTAGGGGTCACCTTGCACCCCCCCCCCCCCACTACAGACCAAAACTATGTTTTTTATGTGCTTTAGGACATGTCAAATAAGAAACAACTTGTTAACAGTCAATAAACTGGGACTCACTACCCCTTTCATCACTTTGAAATTACCCCTGTGTTAAAAAGTACAATTTTTGTAAAAATAGGGGGTAGGGTTACAAGAATAGTCGTATCTTCCATAATTATTATCCAATCTTTATAATGCTGGCCTCATATTATTCAGCATTGATTGCTCCATCGAATATTTACAAGATACTATCACTATTTGTTGAGTATGATGTCACACAGGGACCATACATACAACAGTAGGAGTAGTAGCGAAAGCGGGCGTTTTGGGGGTGCGTGAGGATGTGCTTGAGTGATTGAGAGACCATTCTTGGTCCGAAAGCGTCATGTGAGGTGTCAAAGTGAAGCCCTCGGT
This sequence comes from Hanleya hanleyi, assembly GCA_036873755.1. Classification (NCBI taxonomy): domain Eukaryota; kingdom Metazoa; phylum Mollusca; class Polyplacophora; order Lepidopleurida; family Hanleyidae; genus Hanleya; species Hanleya hanleyi. Next base: position 11,800 of record JAVTVY010038869.1, read on the forward strand.
ATGTAAACCACGACTTGAGGGATCTCCACATGATCTGTGACTGTTTCAGTAGTAGCCAAAGTAGGCATTTTGAGGGTGTGAAGGAAGGTTTTTTGGGGTAGAGATGGACCATCCGGGGAAGAGATGGACCATCCGTGGTCTAGATGGACCATGTGGGGTGTCATCTTGTAACTCTCTGCATGTAGACGATGAATGGTATGTTTTTTGTTGGACGTCGCTTCGTGCTACTTATGCGCATTTGAGCACTAGTAACAAAAAATGTCATTTTGGGCGTGGGCAATGAAATGTTTGAGCAATCAGGGACCCATGTTTGGTCCAAATGGACAGGTTGGGGTATCCAAGTGAAGCTTTCGTGGGATAGTCAGATAGGCGTGTTTTTCATTGGAATTCAGGCCAATCTGCGCATGCGCAGTTGGGGTGTAGTAAGTAAAGTGGTTATTCTGTAGGTGCGCAGAAGATGGAAATGGGGTGTCACCTTGAAGCTCTCATGGTGTAGACCATGACTTGGGGGATTTCCATGTCATCTGTGACGTCGTTGGTGACGTCACCAGTACGAGTGGTAAGGAAAGCGGCCATTTTAGGGGTGCGTAGGGGTGTGTTTGAGAGACTGAATGACCATTCTTGGTCAGAATGGGATGTGTGGGGTACATGTATCATATCGAAGCTTTCGTGGAACAGCGTCCCGACTGGTCCGATGTGTCATAGAAGTAGGGTATATGGCTAGCATGCGCAGACAGCAAATAGTGGAAAAGGGGCGCTTGAAAGGAATTTTAGACTCGAGGTGGACCATTCGTGGTCCGAATGGTTTGTGTGGGGTTTCGTAGTGAAGGGCTCGTGGGGTAGCGTTGGATTGGACTAGTATCATCGCACGCATCCTAGTGTACCATATGCACTACGGGCTATAGCGTACAGGGTGCACCACAGGTACGTGCGCATGCCTGCGTTGACATCACTTTCTATCTCGAAGACCTCCAAGCTCCGACTCCAAGAGCTCCGAGAGTTCCGACTTCAAGAGCTCCGAGCCCCAAGTTCTCAACCGACCCATCCCACAGCTCTGAGATCTGTAGTTTCTCAAATGGCGGCTTCTGATTGGATAACAGCTCTCTACTACTGTCAGACTGCACAATTGCAGAACGATGATACTAGGCTACACACCAGTCCAATCCGACGCTACCCTACGGGCCCTTCGCTACGAAACCCTACACGACCCATTCGGACCACGGATGGTTCACCTTGAGGCTAAAATTCCATTCCAGTGCCCCTTTTGCACTATTTGCTGTCTGCGCATGCTGGCCATATCCCCTACTTTTATGACACATCGGATCAGTCAGACGCTGTTCCACGAAAGCTTCGATATGATACCTCACATGTCCCTTTCGACCAAGAATGGTCCCTCAGTCTCTCAAACACACCACTACGCACCCCTAAAATGGCCGCTTTCATTACCACTCGTACTGATGACGTCAGCATGCAATGACGTCACAGATGACATGGAAATCCCTCAAGTCGTGTTCTACACCATGAGAGCTTCAAGATGACACCCTACACTCCATCTTTGCATGAGATATAGGACCTCAATCTCTCAGATATACCCGGGCTGCGCACCTCCAGAATGGCCACTTTACTTACTACACCCCAACTGTGCATGCGCAGATTGATCTGAATTCCAATAAAAAACACGCCTGTCTGACTATCCCATGAAAGCTTCACTAGGATACCCCAACCTGTCCATTTGGACCAAACATGGGTCCCTTGATTGCCCAAACATGTCGTTGCCCAGGCCCAAAATGACATATTTTGTTACTACTGCTCAACTGCGCATGAGTAGCACGATGCGACTTCCAACAAAAAACATACCATTCGTCGTCTACATGCAGAGTTACAAGATGACACCCCACACGGTCAATTTAGACCACGGATGGTCCATCTCTACCCCAAAAACCATCCTTCACACCCTCAAAATGACTACTTTGGCTACTACTCCTTCTGATGAAGTCACCAATGGCGTCACAGATCATGTGGAGATCCCTCAAGTCGTGGTCTACACACCGAGGGCTTCACTTTGACACCTCACACGATGCATTCGGACCAAGAATGGTCCCTCAATCGCTCGAGCACAACCTCACGCACCCTCAAAACGCCCGTTTTCGCTACTACTCCTACTGTTGTATGTATGGTCCCTGTATGACCTCATACCCAACAAATAGTGATAGTATCTTTTAAATATTCGATGCAGCAATCAATGCTGAATAATATGTGGCCTTGACTATTGACCTGGACCTAAATTTTGGTACATGACAAACCATCTCCCCGTAATTTCTCAATGGACACAAAAAATCATGATTTTTAACAATTTCACGATTTTGAGGTCACAGTGACCTTGACCTACATTTTGGTATGTGACACATTGTGTCACCCTAATGTATCTACTGACTCAAAAATGTTATTTTTAATAATTTCCTGATTTTGGGGTCAGTGACCTTTGAACTTGACCTAATTTTTGATATGCGACACTTCGTTTCCCCCTATTCAATCCACTCACAAAAAATGTGTAATTTTTATGATTTCCTGATTTTTAGGTCACACTGACCTTTGACCTCTGACACTGATTCTGGGGTCACAGTGACCTGGATTCAAATTTTGGTACAGGACAAAACGGCTGCTCGTAATTTCTCAATGGACTAAAAAAATCATGATTTTTTAAAATTTGACGATTTTAGGGTCACAGTGATCTTGACCATCGACTTACATTTTGGTAGGTGACACATCGTGTCTTCCTAATGTATCTACTGACACAAAAAAATGTTATTTTTAATCATTTCCTGATTTTGGGGTCACAGTGACCTTTGACCTTGACCTATTTTTTGGTATGCGACACTTCATTTCCCCCTATTGAATCCACCCACAAAAAAATTAGAAAATTTTAATGATTTCCTGATTTTTCGGTCACACTGACCTTTGACCTCTGACCTCGACCTACATTTGGTATGCAACACATCGTTCCCCTCTAGGGCATCCACTCACCAAAAATTAGAACTGTAGACAGAAAACTGTCAATGATCAATGCTTTCTTGATTTTAGGCAACAGTGACCTTTGACCTCTGACCTCGACCTCAATTTTGGTACGCGACACATCGTCTCCACCTAGTATATCCACTCACAAAAAATTGAAACTGTGGATAGAAAACATTCACAGATATAGACTGGACACGAACATTTCAGTGATTTCCTGTTTTTTAGGCCAGTGACCTTTGACCTCTGACCTCGACCTTCATTTTCGTATGCGACATATCGTCTTGCCATAGGGTATCCACTCACCAAAAATTGGAACTGTAGATAGAAAACTGTCTCAGATATAGACCGGACACGAGGGGTCGACGGACAGACGGACACACGGACGAAAACCGCCATCACATAATACGTCTGCCTTTTGGCGGGCGTATAAAAAATTGAAGACAGCTTCAAATTGGTCAATTTTCATTTTATGAAAAATGTCCTATCTTCATGATCTTGGGTCGCCAAAATCATGCCCTTACAGTAAAGCTAACAACAACAAAACTGTTTCAGATCTTGTGTCTATCCTAAAATATCGCTATACCCAAATTTCATGAAATCAAACATGCTGTTAGGAAGACATTGTGTCAGAAAGGTTTATAATGGCAATTAAAGCTCGTGTGAAACACGGGCAAAGAGCATTTCCCCAGATAATTTTGTAACCCATAATTTGTTACTCACAGGGCTTTAGATCTCCCCAATTTCGGCACACCCCTTATTATGGGTGGCAAATTTTTTTTTGGATGAGACAGAGGGTGGAGGGACGCACCCCTGGAGGATGAGCAATCACGAATCATCCCTGGTAGAAGTGCCTCGGAGAAGGGATTTCTTCACCAATGGTCGAAACCCAGTGTGAGGCAACACCAACTTTATTTTGCATTTCATGGACCCACCGACATTAAAAAATCGAATAAAAATAAAATTTCAAATTGCCACTTTTA
>JAVTVY010038870.1:0-16243 GCA_036873755.1 Hanleya hanleyi
AAACAGATTTAAGGCAACACCATGTGAACTTCTGCACACACTGGACTGATTTTTAAATGAAGCTGGAACAAATCTCATTTTTCAACCAATCAGATCAACTTAGCCACTGGCTACACATTAAATAGGGCAATGAAGCAATTTTCCACATTGAAGCTCTTACAATATTGTGTTTAATGAGAGAGATCAAACTCCATCACCACAGCTTTTCTAATTCTGGTTTAAGGGAGATTTATATGGTACCCGAAAAGCTCATTAATCACATTTTTCGACCCCTTGTCAGTTTTTGGCGATTTCTTACAAACAGCTTAGAGTTCAAGGTCACAAAGCTTCTCCGAATTGTCAATCTCGACACAAGGAAGATATTGAAATTGAAATAAGGAAAACGAGAGGGAGGAAAAAAAAACAAATCATATTTAGGCCCACATTCATTTGTACATAATTTTAATCAGAAATCGATCGGGCTTAACCCAGTTATATGTAAGTATAGCAACTTCAAATGAATTGAAGCATCAAAATGATCTACAACTTGTTGTACAATACAACCGGAGTGATATTAGCCCAACTATAGAAAGATATTATCCCAATATACAGATATAAATTAAGGGATATGGCATGAAAAATTATATTGAACATAATTTGGTTAATATTTTTACCTGTAGGTACTACATGGAGAAAATAGTGATCCAGTGCTATTGTTTGACACTTGTGGACCAATTTGACCCTGTATTTGGGGTTCTTATACTTAACTGGAATAAGCCCGTTTGACATTCCCACTGACAAAAATTATGTACAAGGTAAACGTAAATGAAAATATGATTTTTTTTTCTCAATATTTTCCTCATGTCGAGATTGACACATAGGTGAATTTTCTAAGATATTGGGAATAAATCGCCAAAAGACTGGCAATGAATCGGAAAATTTGATTGATCAGATTTTTCGGGTATAAATCCCCCTTTACATGCTTAAGATGAGGTGAAATTCTGTTAGGCCACTGATAATTAATGGTTCCTTTCCCGTAACCAGCCCTCATCTATATTTTGATGGCAACTTACTAAAATCCATGAGGGATTTACATTTTGATGAGTGAGACTTGCTAATTTTCTTCATATTTGTGTACCATTGGTTTGCAAGTTAATAATTAATAACTAATAATCATCGCACTCAGCATGTGTATTTTTACAAGCAAGGTTACGAGAAACAAACAATTAATTAACACTGGCCTTAGGTTTCTCTGTAAAATTACTCCGGACTGACGATGGTTTGAAGGAATAAACCGAAATATTGAGTCACAATGAATTGCTTGTCATTCTTCGGAGTGCTTACCCTGCTTTATTGTGAAATTCCCCCTCCTCACTTTTTAAATTATCAGTGCCAGGAGATCTCCAGGACATAGTGTATATCTCTCTGATTTTCAAATGACAAAGGCCTGAAAATGAAACCTCTGCACTTACATGTACTCAAACTGCTGATTTAATTTCTGCAGCATCGTTGATAGCAGACAGCAATTCTCCAGCACTCACATAGTTTGGGTGGGAATATCAGCTGAAATACTTCTCTGATCATGGAGAAATGATGGAATGTCAATCTAAAATATAGCTGCACAGAGATGAGTGAAATTCCAAACAATGGATCTGAAATACAAATAAATAGCGGTTTAATATGCACAAAAATTGAATGATCTACCACTCTTGAGACATCAAGTGCCAGTAAGATTCCCCTTTAATTCTTAGAAAATAGCTTTGCCCCGGTGAACTGACAGGTGCATTGACGCGAGATTCTGACCCCCATGTTAATTTGTATTTCGTATTCTTCTGCCTATATCTACAGCATGGGGCTGAGTTCTGGACCGGGACGAAAATATTCGAGTTATCACGGATTTCTAGGCCCTGGTCTCATCTCCCGGATACTGAGTGACTCTGGAGTAACACAGTCTCCATTCCATATTTCATCAAATTACCAAGGACTAATGTTAATAGAGTTTATAAACAGCCTTTGGAAACTGTTTAGCCAATTCAAATCAAAACTGTGAAGAATTTTTCTCAGTTTGTATTTTTATCTGCGGCATCAAGAGTCCAGCTTTCAACCAATAGGCATAGTGGGGAATCACCAGTACAGCACAATGATTGGATAATGCATATTTAAAAAGCTTTAAGGACCTGTAGCGGCCAAGAGGCGATTATCTGCAGGGTTAACGAGCAGGGAAACCAGGAGTGTATCGGGGACATAGGTCTTTGGGTTATGGACATGGTTATTTTTTGATGGACGACAGATGAATGACAAACCAGACGTTTATAATTATTAACATATGTTGACCCGGACTAATATTCAGATCATCAAATACAAAACCGTCTTTTGTACGGTACATAAAGAATATATCTGCATTGACATGGGAGTTATTGGACTCACTCAGCATAATTTTTAGCACTGGTTTTGGAGGTTTCAGATCATTTTTCTGTCACCTTGGGGGAAAAAAAATGGTAATCATTTTTCTGTCACCTTGGGGAAAAAAAATTCCATATGGTAATGGTATCCCATTCCCGTTCTGAAATACAGTTATTAATTTTTGGGCTTTCTGTAAGTTCAAGATTCCACCTACCCCCCCCCCTAATTCCAGTACACATCACCAAAACACTTATAAAGTGCTAATGTAAGCATTCCCTCTTTCCCTTCCATCTACTCAATTATAATTACCTGCCACAGTCCATTTTCAAAATCAAAATCAATTCTTTAAATTAACGTCCATCATGGCATGACGTCGGCAGCCTGGCAGATCAAAAATGTTCTGTTTCCTTTTCCTTCATTTTCCATGTTGTTGTTTTTTCTTGTTTCTGTTCTCTTTGACTGATTAATAGCAGGCCTGTCTCATTGTCGACTGTTGTCGCTGCACAGCAAAAAGACGCACAAGCTCCAAGTCGACTGCGGACTCGCCAGCTGCTGTTACTCGTTGAATATGATGTTGTTGTTGTTTTGGATGAATTCGAACAGCGATGAACGCGCCACGAGGAGCGGACTAACTGAGCCTCCGTACGTAAAAGAGTTCTACGCAGTGCCGGCGTTTCAACAACTATTTGCTTGTGTCCGCGCCCATTCGTGTCCGTAGTGGTGTGCCCATCTTCGGACACATTGAATAAATCTCCAAGCAATAACTGATACTTACAACACATCGGACAGGAGAATTTATACTTTATTTGACCTCAAATATAAAAGAGTTACCATGTTTACACAGACGGTAAACATGCGCCTGTGTACCGGAGCGGTACACACGATTGTCAAACGAATGGTGACGATCGGCACGGTAAACATTGTGGCCATTGTAATGGTCACGAGTGGTGACGATATGCTCGTCACCATTCTGAACCCGGTCATCACCATTCCGGACCATTCCAATGGTCACACTGTTTACCATGCCGATCGGCACCGTCGCGGGGGGAATTTACGTGTGTAAGTTAACTGCTTTTTGCTTTTAAATTTTTCATGAAAAATACAACTCTACAATGTTTTAATGCACCTGGAAAATTTGTAACAGAGAAAATTGATTTTTGGAACAGGCTAATATGCAAAAGACATGTGTTCTTGGCGCGTTTTGTAATTTCAATAATTCGGGGTGCGGTGTCATTGAGTCTTTTATGTTCCTTAGCTTTGGGTGTAGCGAACCGAAATTTACAACAAGATATGCCAATATCATGCTCTTTCAGGAAATCTGATCAAATTTACATTAATAGGCATTGATGATGTCAAAGTGACGTCATTCCCACATTTTGCCTATTTATCACAAAATTTCCTAATCCTCAAATTTCGTTCCTAAAACTGATTATTCTTTTCTACACGGAAGAATTTTTATGGCAACAGATTGAATTAGGCAATATCAATACTGAAAACTGATAAACAAAATATCCGTAAATGAAAATCCACCGAGAATGAGTTCTGCATGGCTCTCTCATACTCGTCAATTGGAATTTTTTAAGGATGATCTGAGTAAACGGTTGATCAAATCAGGTGGACATGAGCTCAAATAACTAGATAAATTATTTCTGCTCTGATTTCGTTGTATTGCGCGTATCCTGCGATGAGTATAACCTCTCTCCTTTCCTCAACATATCTCCTGCCGTCTTCATTAGAGATTAATCTATGGAAATAAGAAAGTGAAAATCCGCCTTGAAAAATTATCTTGCTACTGGCGTCAGTTCCAACAAAAGCTTTCTTAGCTCGAAACACTACTAGTATGCCATATCAATATTTTCCTGTGTCGACCGTCACAGTGTCTATGAAAACCAGATTGAAAATTCCCGTCATCTAGACACATTTCAAATAACGTGACGTTAAGGCTAAACTCAACCGATACCGTTTTTACTGTAATAGATTCTGTAGCAATCTTGAAAAATTGCAATATTTACCAAATGACTTGAAATAGAGATCTGAAATTTCATGAATGTAACACTGTGGGTATTGTGGTTGTATACATGACTGTATTTTTCTGTAAAAATGCAGTAAGTTACTGCTTTCTTTCACAGTAACCCACTGCAAAACATAATTACAATATAATACTATAGAAACATCATTAATTTACTGTATTACATTATTTTCAGTAAGTTAGTGTATTTATATTTAAAATACAGGAGAGAGAATTAGGGTTTAACGTCGCGTTCAACACTATTTCATCTATATATCGACAATCAAACAAAATTCTAAGTTAAAATACAGTTTTTTATTAGCAAGAATATAAAATACAGTATTTTACTGTAAAATTTGTATACTTATTGCTTTATTTTACTATAATTTACAGAAGAATAGAAATTACAGTATACAGAATATATTTTACGGAAACAAAGTTAAACTAATAGACTACTGCTTCATATAAATTAAGTTCCTATATCTTAAACAAAAATACAGTTTTTAATGGTTTGAATAGGAAATATGAGTACAAAATGCACTATTGCAAACTTACTATAGACGCTGGTTTTCATTAATTTATTCTACCTTGGTCGTTGCTGCGTTAATGTGAATTTGTATGCATTCGAACACAGGATACCTCCGCCCTTTCCCTATTAACTCTACTCGTGTGCTCAGAAACGAAGTATACAAAACTCTGCGACTTCGTGTTGGGGTGATATTGAGCCAATTCAAATAACTTCCTGAGTTGAGCGTCGTTTCCTAGAAACTCACGATTTCGGTCTTTCCGACCATTTTCGCATTTTATATTGATAAGTTTATGAAAGAAACAAATCGGAGAACATGAAATTAGAAAATCGGCAAAAATAGGCAAAATATATCCTTCCTAGAACTTCCACTGTGGCGTCATCATGGCGACCATCTTTTTAAAGTAAACTGTACTGAGCTGAGTGATGCAAAGATATATAAAATATTTTTTACAATATAATATGGGGGGATGGGGATGTCCCAAGATATCAACTCTTGTCGGAGGTTTTTTCCCCGCTTTTTTGCTTCTTGAATTTATTTAACCTGATAATTTGCTCATTTAAACGAATGCAATTGACGTGAATATATTCCTGATTTATCTAAAATCGTGCGGAGCTTAAGATGTAATATATGGAATAGTCGAACACTCTCGGGCACCTTCATAGATATATCTACAGCGGCAGTACATTCGATGTTCAATAGCTGTGAGCTGTATCTCCTTAACAAAATGACGATAACTAGTCAGGAAAACCATGATAAGAAATTAAGGAATATCCTTCCTTTCTGTTATTTCGTGGTTGACTTCGTTCAGATTATCTGTTTGCAATGAGATGATTAATTTCCAGTCACAAAATATTAATGCATTTTTTGCTGTAAGTTACTGTAATAATTGCAGCAATATACTATTGTAAAATTTACAGTAAGCATACCGCAAGCAATTACAGTAATATCCTACTGTAATTGTTTACATTAAGTTACTGTCAGCAAAGGTGCCAGTAACTTACTGCAGATGTTATCACTCCCCATTTGAGAGACCACATAAACTCGTCCACTGACATTGGCACGATGCCAACCGAGACGGGAGCATCGTCCCAACATCAGTGGACGAGATTTTTTTCAAAAAAGAGGAGAAAGGTTGTCAAAGTTTAAATATGTTTTCAGCCCATCGTTGTAATCTTTGTTGGCAATCAATTTGAATTGTGCAATAGAAAAGAAATAATGTTTTCATAGGCGTGCTAAATCGTTATTTTACGCACGGTTAGTGTGGGAAAGTTGATATTTTAGGGCAAGGACGAACTTTCCCACTCCAACCGTGCGTAAAATAACGATTTAGCTCGCCTATGAAAACATTATTTCTTAAATCGCAGCCTTTGAGTAATCCAAAAACTCGTGATTTTATACCTTGTCTACGTGCAATTCGAAGCTTTTCATTATATCAAAATGCACATAAGTCATGCTGTTAAATGCTGTTAAAAGAGAACACTGTCGGTGAGAGATAGAACCGAATCATGTAACTAAATGGAAAAAGACTCCAGACACAATTCAATTCATGACTTAGACTGACTACAGAGGATTTCAAGAAGTATACTTCGCAATTGACATACTTGTGTCAAGCCTAAACTGATGACACAGTTGCAAGGAAGCTAGATGTTTATTTTGATCTCAGCAATATGTAGCATATTGACGGGGAACCTGAAAAAGCCTGCATAATATTTTAATTGATCCAGATTCCTCTCCCCGTAGGCTATACAAAAATGGTGAAAATGCTTGACCAATAATCTATGAATGGTGAAGGTCGATTTCACTGTTCGCAATTGTGAAATTAACCACCATCTGCCCCTCTGAGCCTAATACGGAATCACTTGACAGCGGTTTCAAATGATGAGCTATGATCTGGAAATGCTCGTGTTTGGGCCGGAAACTTTACGAAGCAGCTGCGGAGCAGCTTAAACAACTATCAGTTGATTCTTTCTGTGCGTTTGTTTTGCAGCTAGCACTGCTGTTCCACAGGAGAAAGTACTTGTTCAGTAGGAAATTGAGCTGTGAAAATGCGACTTTTAAAGATACGACACTAAACCTTTGTAGCGAATTGCATGGATATTAATACTGAGCAATCTATGCAAACGTTTTGACATTGAACCAATGATAAGAAATATATGACTATAAACACAACCTAATGTTCAGGAATATTTTATTCTAAATAGACACGACCCAAGCTATCACCTGTGAAAATATACAAACAAAAACTGACTCGGTTAACAGTGTAATAAGCTGAGTAAAATACAATATATAAAAGAGCTCAAATACACAATATTTGAGAAAGACATTCCGGTCGAGTTGAGCTATTCTGTGGACTTGACATGTAAAATAGTTCGCTCAAGTGACATAGTAGAGCTAGGTTTCAAAATACAACACTGATGCAGATGGAATACAAGAACAAATCTTGATTGCATGTGGCAATGTGTATCATATCGAGCAAAATAAACGTTTAGACAGATTGGACCATAAATAGGAGTGATATGGCTGAACAATAACCTGTCCAGCAGTCGAAAATTGACGAATGGCTAGAGAGAGACCTTTCGGAAATTCCGCTGCCCTAGGCTATGGATTTCGTGTCCCTTGGCAAATAATTCAACCTTGAAACCTACCGAAGCATCACAGAACGTTTGGTGCTTTTGTCCAGCGTGTCCCTTCAACTTACTGAGCTGCCCTACTATTTATGTTGTCCAGTTAGCATTTATATTCGAAATATAAATTATAAGGAAAATGTTTGTTTTTTTCATTGGAAATTTCTATATTTCGTAGATGTGCAATTGTTTTTTGCAAGAAAATGACAATTAGAAATATAACTGGTAATTGAACTCTATAATGACTCATATGTGTTATTGGAAGAGCTATTTGAACATTTTTCAAAAATGAGATCTGGTGCACCAAAAATGTTTTAAAACTTATACAATTCACAAAGAACTGTGAAATATTTTTCATAAAAATATTTACAAATTGAGTGATATATATAGTCAGGAAACCACCAATAACAGATACATAAGTTTCAGATGTCTATTGCAAGTCAATTGTGAGATATTGCAATTGTTCAAGACTGCTATCAGATTTATTACTACAGCACTTTGCGAATTCTCTGGCATTTCAAATGTCGGGAATCCTCGTTGGTATAGTTCGCTCTGGCTTTGCTAAGGTTCCAGACCACGTATGGAAATATTGCCTTATGCGTGGCAATTATAACTGCAAAACAACCAACATTGGCGTTACTGTTGTTGGTGTCTTTAAACACCTGAAAAAGCACCAACATCTTCTAATTGTGCCATTGAATGAATGTACATGGAGGTTTCATCGCACAAGTTCTCATCCTGAAGATCGGAGTCATGTCGATTTCAGATGGAGGGTTGGGGAGAATGGGCAAATTCCTGGCATGTGTTTTGAAATTTTGAAATCCATCGATTTCAGTTGGAGGGTTGGGGAGAATGCTAAATTCTTGGCATGTGCTTTAGAATAGGTTTACCAGAAGACTATACCGTGAGGTCATGTGACTCTGTCAGCATGTCGACACCTCTTCCCACTCCCTTATATGTGTTGTAATTAAAAGTGTTTACCACTCTACATCATCACATATACACACAATTTCTCCGAGTGCCCGGTTCATCACAAAGATTCCCGATTTCTGGATTTCTCCCACTATTGTCGTTGTAGTTCTTGAAATCCACTTTGAAGTGTTATATATTCTTTCTGCAAAATGTTATAGTTTGATGACATATATGTACACGTCGTTGGTTCCTTCCCATTCTACGCTTTTTTCTTGCAAACGAAAATTACTGTAAAATTCTTTTCATTCTCGTCACAGAAAATAACTGATTGATAGCGCAATTATCACTAAGGGCTACATCGTTTTTTTAATTGCCCTAGACCTTTTAACCGCAATATTTGTTCCTGACACACTCGTCCCCCGTAATGTATCCACTCACAAATTGATTTCCTGATTTTTTGCTCACAGTTACCATGAACTTTGACTTTTAGTTCTCAGTCGGGTTCTCCTTTGTCACACTTTTGAGGTACTCCTGAACTTCCTGATCACAGTTCCCATCTGTCAACTGTAGTAATAGCACACTGGTTCTATAATTTTTTAATTGTAACGTCATAGTGTCGTTAGACCTCGATTTTGATACCTGGCAAAAACGTGTCCCACTGATATATGCCCAACAAGAATAAAAAATTTTTTTTAAGGATTTCCTGGTTTTTGGACCATAGCGACCATGACATTTGACCGCAATTTTGCTATGCAACACATCGTCCTCTATCCATCCGTCCACAATTTTTATTATATATACTAAAATCGTGCTTCGCAGAACGAGTATTAAATAGTGTTCATACATTTATATGTGTACCTTTGCACATTTCACGAGTCGGCCGTTCTAATTCACCACTCCCCTGTATTCCTATATCAAGCAACATTCCCACATATGCGCTGACGCAGGCCTTTACGCTCGTTCAGCGTTGTTATTCTAAATACGGGCACATTGGAAATAAACCGGTCAGGTTTCTCTAATGATCTAGCAGCTGATTAGAACACAGGATAAGACCCCGTCTGACTCCGCAGGACAGGGAAGTGACCACACTGTGGTAATGTATTATATTGCTTAATTGACATCAGACTGTATGTCGGCTATTACCCCAGTTAGTCAAAGCTATTGTAAAAAAAAAGAGGAAAATGGAGCATCAATAATGTCAAATGAAATAACTTAAAATAGGGACAAAATACACATACCCGGATTTTCCTGAAACAGAGCATCATGAAAACAACAACATCTGTGCTGATTGGATTATTTTATTGTAAAAAAGGCATCGCGTGGGACGTTGCCGTTTTCATACTAGTTTTCCACATGTTCTAGTTTGCAGCGATGGAGTTGTACGCTTCTAAGAGTTTAATAGCATTTCCCTCCATTTTAAGATACATATACAGCTGATGTTGGCTGTAGATGTTATTTGTATGACCCTTGGCAAATATATAGGATCATATCATTTTTTTATGCAAAACATGTAGAGTTTCCTGAAGGATCCTGCAGGATTTCTACAGATGATATCCAACTGGTTATTTAAGTCGATCCCATACGATATTCTCAAGCACTGTGTACATTACGGCACACAACACTGCGTGACCCTTTACCATGTTGTCTTACTCAGCATTCAGGAACTATGGAACAATATGATACAAGTTCATTTTACCACAACTGGGAAGATCTCTTTTTATACGTGGATAAAACTGGTTATACTTACGTACAAGTGCCGACCGATTATCCGATCAGACGCTCATATGTTATGTTCCATCCAAGCGGTGCCTAATTTGCTTTTACAGTTCGTAGTCGCTCATTACACCAACGTATGTTGATGTCATTTACAGCACAGTGTATTATGGAGGTGTACAAGCCATCGCCCATCGCCCTTTTCCTTCGTGTTTGAGCTATAATCTGAATTTCAAACGAGACATTTAAAATCTAGAGTTTGAATAAAATTCAGGACAAGGATGGACTTCCTGCGTTTGCGTAGCTTTACTTGCTCAGGAAGCAGGGTTAAACCGGTCTATTCCGATAATGATAAGCGGGAAAAGATTTATCTGAACAATTAGAGACTGACGTGTAGGATGTCAACTTAGCGTGTCCATTAGCTATGACGCATTTCCACTATGAAATGAGACAGCCACTCGTGCCAACAGGATCATTTCGGACATCAAACTGCAATGCAGACGTGATTCCTATCGCCAGAGCTCTTTACTCGAGATGCTAGCGGAATTCTTAAACAGTTACCCTCTATCCTGTAGTGCATGTATTTACGGACAAGAGGAAATTGCTTTTGGGGTTATGTTTGGGGTTATGTTAGTTAGCAGCATATTGGATGGACCTATATCAACGTATGGTGAGGCGAAATTGTGCTGATGACCATATCACCCACCCCCTTCTCAGTTTCCGCCCTGGGCCGTTGACCTATATTCTTACGAAACAGACCATAACGAATAAAGGAGCAAATCACCAATGTCGAAAATTGTTCAATTTCAGGATCATAAAAGAAAATGAAGATAAATACTGCGCTTAATGCAACCGGTATCGTCACATCTTTATTTGATGGCTCATCATATATTTATCATAGTATTGCCCGAAGAGCCACCGAATAAAACTGGCGCAAAACCAGTTGCAGTAAACGCTGTCTATGATCTTCATGTAATCTCGCACACATTAGTCAGACGGTTCTGTATTACTATTTCAGATTATCTTGTCCGAGACCACCAACTTATTAGATTGATATCAACTTTACCGGAATTGAGCTATGCGGACGGTCTTAAAGATAAAGCGATTAAGAAAGCAACCCCTCTTCATTTGTCAAAACAATCAACCCTAAACCAGCAACGTTTCCCCCAATATGATTAATACCCTAAGTATGCTGAATAACAGCCCTAGAATGAAAGATATTACAGCGAAGTCGACCCTCAACAGTAAAAGACTGCCTCCAACCTGATAGAAAATTCTAACACGGATTCAGTTTTAAGGCTCTTGTTGGATACATGGGTTTCAAAATGTAAAATCAGGCAGAGTGTATGTGAAAATCATGTATGGTGCATGTGTTCTTATTTTAGAGGTTAAACCCAAAATAACAAAGGTGGTAGGACTGCATGTTTCCAGAATTATCGCATCCGTGTGATGGTTTGTATCCTAGTCACGATTGTGTTGTAGCTGTTGTTGTGGACATCTTTAATGGCAGGACCATAAGGCCCTAAGGCCGGCTTGAGCTATATTAGATACAACTTTTGGATAGAGATGATGTAATATCACTAACACGTCATTTGATGGAAACTGATGAACTATATGACCGTTTGATGCAAGAAACGTCTCAAACGCACCATGTTTAACACTCACAAAACTACAATGACTTTCACAGAGGGCAAGCCCCGTGGACGAAAGGTCAAACAGCAAATATCACCGTATACAAATAAACCCCCAAAAAACAAATGTGGTCAAAAAAAATCCAAGGTACTGATATGGAGTCAAATGATCCCACAGAGAAATACGCTGACTGCAATTTCTAAAAAAAGAAGAAGCCAGAACTGGTTCCTGTGATGGTTTGTATCCCAGCTACGCTTTTAATGTAACTGTTCATGTAGATATCTTGGATGGCATGACCACACGGCTTTTAGCACCCGCTTGTTGTCAGCTGATTAATAATGCGATCAATGTTTTCTGCAAGGGATCCGGAATATTAGAGAATGTGCTTTACACTTAATGCCATCTTTTAACCCTACCAGTCCTGGGGCCATAACGCTCCCCCTCGGCAAATTTTCTGCTCTATCTCCGGAACGACAGAAGATAGACAACTGAGAGTCTGTGACTTTGTCACCGGACCATGGCTAAATACACCATGGTGGTCATTTTTTTTTCTGTGAGGAAAAGTGAGCAGAAACTATTTTATTTCACACCAGATTATTATTTCCTAATTGATCGTGCAGTTTTTGCGAAGAAAACACATTCTTAAAAAAATCGAAAAAAAAAACTGACGGAGGAAAATCGACCAAAATATGCCATTTTCCCAAATGACGTCAATGTGGTCATTCGACATCTATTTATTGCAAAACATGCACCACACACAATAGACGTAATGACCCCCAGGCCAGGACACATCCAAAATCGCCCAGATAAGATTTCCCTTTTCAAATGAGTGAGTGTAATGAGGCTTTGTTAGATGTCAAGGAAATTATATTTATTGCAAACATGCACCACACTGGATGGTAACCAGAGAACTTAAGCATGTAGGCCTACATTGCCTATAAATCAGCTAATATTATAAAGTTGTGTCAGTATTTGCACTGCTTCAATATGAATGAGCAATGTAATTATAACCATTTTTGACGTTCTTTGTGATACAAAATGTAGAAATAGAGCTCACTGCTATATCGTTTGAATATCTACAAGAAAAACGTGGCTGTGGTACGTACACAAGCATCGCACAATCGAGAATCATTCGTGTTTGTCTGAATGTGTCTGGGATTAAATGTGAGAATATCAGCCAATGGGATGAATAATTTTCGTTAGATCATGCCGTTCTGTATGTTGCCATAACCATTGTCTCTTGCACTGACATTCCACAGTGTATATTGTTGTTTTTCGCTGTAAGGAATAGCTCACTTTTGAAGTACACATATATTCATCTGTGATTATATCATCGCAGCTTTTCGATTGTAATTCTACTTAACCAGGTGTTGAAGGTGTCCACATGAAAATCTACAAAAATAGCATTTGATATACAGAAACAGATATGATATGACAACACTATATACCGACAACACATAGGTATAGTCGAATGGATATTCATTGTTCAACCCTTCTGATAGACATATATCTGCTCTATTAAACTTATCCATAGCACTATATGCAGATATTGTAACTCATACAATTCAAAGCCCGTTCCGGCTAACGCTAAAAAGACGAGGTTCCGTTTCTGGATAATTCCCCTTTTGGGTACACCTCCATCTTCATTGAGCTTGAAGGAAATAATATATAATCCAAGAGAGACACCGTATATTTAGACTTGTACGTCTATAAATATGAAAGAGCTTTCTCTCTCGTTAACTCTACAGCAATAAAGATGAGCACCATTAAGAAATTGCTAACTATATCCCTCCATGGACAGTAATCGCGGAAGCGATGCATATTAGCAAATAGGAACAAAAATCTTATATCCATTTTTGGGATATGCAAATAGATTTAAAATGAGCGTAAGGTGTTAGGCTATGATTAGTAATTCCCTCAAGTTTGAGAAATTTACACAATGAGCTAAGAATAATACCTTCAGCTATACCAGCAAAATAAATATTTATGATTTTCAGATGGCCCCACATGACTGCAATTTTGAACTAGACCATCATATCATCGTATCTTCATCTTAGAGATACGCAAATAGATTCACAATGGGCGTAATATATTATGCTGTGTTTAGAGATCCCTCGGTTTTGATAAAATGCGCAAAGAGCTGAGATCAACCCGAAAGAGTGCGATTTTGCATCACCCGATATGAGCGCTATTATGAATTTAAGCAATATATATTTTAAACTGAAGACAAAAAGCAAATATGTTCCTAATGTGAGTAAGATGATAGGCTAAGACTTGAAATTCCTATTAAAAGGAAGCACTTTGAGGTAATACAATCCCTTGAATTTGACTAACATCATGATAAAGACCTAGGCTGTGGCATTTGTTGATACGATAAAGAATTTAGGCCTACTTTGCATGTTTCGAAAAGAATGTTGGTATTGCCAGGGAAAAGATATTTCAGTTATTGAGGTGGATGGTAAGAAACTGTCTTCGACACTCACCCAGCGAATCATCGAGTAGTGTAGGCGTGTTCGTGGGTCCACGTTATCAACCACGTTGTCACCACACAATATATTTACATGTGGTGTGTTGCTAGGGAACTTAGTCATATCTGCCTGGATGCCTACATGTCGGATTTAATTTATAATATGATCACACACAAGATCGTCTGTAATAAACAAAATGCTACAACTTTGAAATACTGGTGGAAACCGATGCCGACATACCGACAAGAAGTCATATAACCCAACAGACAAATTTACCGACTGCATATTCTAAATTCATCACAAGGAACAAAACTGATCTCTGTGGTGGATTGTACACCAGCCACGCTTGTAGGGGTTCATCTGGACACAATGAATGACGGCCGCACAGTTCCTAGCACCGGTTTCAGCGATATTCGATACAAATATTTCAGAGCGATGATGTAATAGCTCTATCAGTTAAGTCATCCGATGGAAAATGATGAACTGTGACCGACAGATCGAAAACAAACGGCCCAAACGAGGGAGTATTTATAGAATGCAAGTTCGTATTCAGAACAAATACCAGTGAGGCCCGACGCCGGCCAAGCGCTTTATAAGGAAGAACTACTTGATTATAGCCGCCTTCTTGTGGTGGGGCAGGCACGTTTCTATGACACCTTATTATTAACTTAACACTAAACCTTATTATTAACTTAACACTACATAATGGGCTCTTACCAACTCCCACGTGGCAGTTGACTCAACCAGAAGTAGATATTACACTAAGGAAATAAAAAGGAAAACACGAGCCAGCTCTTGCATACACAAGAATTTGGTCTGCTGAGAGAAAACTACAGATCACATCAGGCTATTTAAACAGATGGTTCCAAAGATGGTGAGAGAGTAGCATGGGCTAATATCTTTAGTTCCAAAACTAAAACCTGTAGACTACCAGGTAAAAGTTCGATATTCACTGCAGAAGCAAAAGCTATATTGTTAGCTTTGGAAAGTATTGGGTCCACTAAAGGGAATAAAATATGTCATATTTTCAGATTCACTATCATGCCTTCAAGCGATTAAAAGTGGAACTTCCACTCATCCCACTATCTTGAATATTCTACAATTATATGACTGTAGATTTGATCAACAGATGGATATCATGTTTTGTTGGTTGCCTAGTCACGTTGTCGTCAAAGGTAATACTGAGGCTGATAGAATGGCTAAGGCAGCATTAGATGATGAGGTTGATCCTGTTGGAATCCCATACACCGATTTCAGATCCTCTATCTGTACTTACGCGAGACGACTGTTTCAATCTTTATGGGAGGCTGTGAATAATAACAAACTTAATGAGTTCTGTTCAAACTGTATTCAAACTGTATTTTATACTCATCTGAACAGCCAGAAACGTTTCGATCAAACCATGATCAGGCGATGTAGAATCGGCCATACGCGATTAACTCACGAACATTTACTCAAAACAGAGCCAGTACCAATGTGCATTCCATGCCACGAAGAATTCACTGTGAAACATATTCCTATCGACTGCATAGATTTTAAGATTGTAAGAGATTATTTTTATCGAGCGACTACTTTGGAAGATCTTTTCAGTCGGGTGAGGAAAGACTGCGTCTTGGGTTATTTGAAAGAAATCGGTTTGTTGCATAAGTTTTAATGTGTGTATGTTTTAATGTGTTGGATTACTAAGTTATTGGCTTAGAATTTTGTTTGATCGTCGCTATATATCTGAAATATTGCGGAACGCGACATTGAACCTTAATTCTCTCTCTCTCTCTCAAATTTGCATATTTTTGTGCCATTGATTGCCCCCCCCCCCCCTACTATTTCTTTTCGTTGCCCCTTGAGGTACATGGCTGAAACTTTCCATATTACATATTTGGGTCAAGCTGTATACAAATATGCGACACAAATTGAAAATGGCCGCCATGATGATGTCACATCTCTTTGGAAGCGATGTTTTCGCCTAAATTTTGA
>JAVTVY010038871.1:0-16319 GCA_036873755.1 Hanleya hanleyi
ATTTTTGCTATTTCAGTAAACTCCTCATCTTACACGGTACTCTTGACGATATCAATGGCCATCTTTTAAGAGTAAAGATGACACAGTTTGTGACACCATAAATAAATGACCGAAATTGAACATAGGCTCTAATATAGATAAATTTATCAAAATCGACTTTTTTAACCAATCGCATTGTTTTCGACTACACAATAATACCCCATATTGTGGAATAGCGTGACAGTTGTTTTATCTATATACGAACACGTATAAAGTGACATTAATTGGCTATCGAGAAGGATTATTCATGTTGAGAAATAGGAGAACGAAGAGTAAAAGTTAACATCACCATGCAGTTCATGGGGTGAAGTCCACAGTAGACCCCTCGTTGCTGGAAATAGGCCCTTGGTACAGCCCTTTCATCTTTCGTAGTTGGCAAACCCTCCAGAAACCCCATATAAAAGTATATATTTTCTTTATGGGAATGCTCATACCATTAATTCAACATACAAGCCAATTATGCAAATTTAACCTGGACCAATTTCTTCCCTCGGTATCTACTCCATAGTTTTTGGAAAACCTATTGAAAGCCACCCACCCGTATATGTCCTTTTGAGAAACTTGATACTATAAATACTAGTTACCAAAAATGGAAGGACAATTATCATGTGGTTAGATCCCGGCGCTCTGCCGTACTAAATAATTTAGTACATTGGCCTAAAGAAAATGGGGGGACAATAATCCGAAAATATGGATTACTTTCATAGGCCTACACCATCTTGCAAGTCAGTGAATTAACGAATATTCGGTTTTACATGTGAATATATGATTCTCACAGAAGTTGAAATCCTGCAATACAACACGGCTAGATGACACGATCCGATGTAATTTACCCTAAAATGCATCGTGCGTCGGCCGGGAATCGAACCCGGATCGACTGCTTGGAAGGCAACCATGCTGACCATTACACCACCGACGCAGTGGATAATGACAACAACACGGGTACATTGGCCTCAAGAAAGAGCTGATCACACATTTATGCTATTTCAGTAAACTCCTCATCTTACACGGTACTCTTGACGATATCAATGGCCATCTTTTAAGAGTAAAGATGACACAGTTTGTGACACCATAAATAAATCACCCAAATTGAACATAGGCTCTAATATAGATAAATTTATCAAAATCGACTTTTTTAACCAATCGCATTGTTTTCGACTACACAATAATACCCCATATTGTGGAATAGCGTGACAGTTGTTTTATCTATATACGAACACGTAAAGTGACATTAATTGGCTATCGAGAAGGATTATTCATGTTGAGAAATAGGAGAACGAAGAGTAAAAGTTAACATCACCATGCAGTTCATGGGGTGAAGTCCACAGTAGACCCCTCGTTGCTGGAAATAGGCCCTTGGTACAGCCCTTTCATCTTTCGTAGTTGCCAAACCCTCCAGAAACCCCATATAAAAGTATATATTTTCTTTATGGGAATGCTCATACCATTAATTCAACATACAAGCCAATTATGCAAATTTAACCTGGACCAATTTCTTCCCTCGGTATCTACTCCATAGTTTTTGGAAAACCTATTGAAAGCCACCCACCCGTATATGTCCTTTTGAAGGAATGGTAGTAACCAGAAACTTGATACTATAAATACTAGTTACCAAAAATGGAAGGACAATTATCATGTGGTTAGACCCCGGCGCTCTGCCGTACTAAATAATTTAGGCGGGGGACAATAATCCGAAAATATGGATTATTTCCATAGGCCTAAACCATCTTGCAAGTCAGTGATTTAACGAATATTCTGTTTTGCATGTGAATATATGATTCTCACAGGAGTTGAAATCCTGCAATACAACACGACTAGATGACACAATCCAATGATCCAATGTAATTTACCCTAAAATGCATCGTGCGTCGGCCGGGAATCGAACCCGGATCGACTGCTTGGAAGGCAACCATGCTGACCATTACACCACCGACGCAGTGGATAATGACAACACGGGTACATTGGCCTAAAGAAAGAGCTGATCACACATTTTTGCTATTTCAGTAAACTCCTCATCTTACACGGTACTCTTGACGATATCAATGGCCATCTTTTAAGAGTAAAGATGACACAGTTTGTGACACCATAAATAAATGACCGAAATTGAACATAGGCTCTAATATAGATAAATTTATCAAAATCGACTTTTTTAACCAATCGCATTGTTTTCGACTACACAATAATACCCCATATTGTGGAATAGCGTGACAGTTGTTTAATCTATATACGAACACGTAAAGTGACATTAATTGGCTATCGAGAAGGATTATTCAGTGTTGAGAAATAGGAGAACGAAGAGTAAAAGTTAACATCACCATGCAGTTCATGGGGTGAAGTCCACAGTAGACCCCTCGTTGCTGGAAATAGGCCCTTGGTACAGCCCTTTCATCTTTCGTAGTTGCCAAACCCTCCAGAAACCCCATTTAAAAGTATATATTTTCTTTATGGGAATGCTCATACCATTAATTCAACATACAAGCCAATTATGAAAATTTAACCTGGACCAATTTCTTCCCTCGGTATCTACTCCATAGTTTTTGGAAAACCTATTGAAAGCCACCCACCCGTATATGTCCTTTTGAAGGAATGGTAGTAACCAGAAACTTGATACTATAAATACTAGTTACCAAAAATGGAAGGACAATTATCATGTGGTTAGACCCCGGCGCTCTGCCGTACGAAATAATTTAGTACATTGGCCAAAAGAAAATGGGGGGACAATAATTCGAAAATATGGATTACTTCCATAGGCCTACACCATCTTGCAAGTCAGTGAATTAACGAATATTCGGTTTTACATGTGAATATATGATTCTCACAGAAGTTGAAATCCTGCAATACAACACGGCTAGATGACACGATCCGATGTAATTTACCCTAAAATGCATCGTGCGTCGGCCGGGAATCGAACCCGGATCGACTGCTTGGAAGGCAACCATGCTGACCATTACACCACCGACGCAGTGGATAATGACAACAACACCGGTACATTGGCCTAAAGAAAGAGCTGATCACACATTTTTGCTATTTCAGTAAACTCCTCATCTTACACGGTACTCTTGACGATATCAATGGCCATCTTTTAAGAGTAAAGATGACACAGTTTGTGACACCATAAATAAATCACCCAAATTGAACATAGGCTCTAATATAGATAAATTTATCAAAATCGACTTTTTTAACCAATCGCATTGTTTTCGACTACACAATAATACCCCATATTGTGGAATAGCGTGACAGTTGTTTTATCTATATACGAACACGTAAAGTGACATTAATTGGCTATCGAGAAGGATTATTCATGTTGAGAAATAGGAGAACGAAGAGTAAAAGTTAACATCACCATGCAGTTCATGGGGTGAAGTCCACAGTAGACCCCTCGTTGCTGGAAATAGGCCCTTGGTACAGCCCTTTCATCTTTCGTAGTTGCCAAACCCTTCAGAAACCCCATATAAAAGTATATATTTTCTTTATGGGAATGCTCATACCATTAATTCAACATACAAGCCAATTATGCAAATTTAACCTGGACCAATTTCTTCTCTCGGTATCTACTCCATAGTTTTTGGAAAACCTATTGAAAGCCACCCACCCGTATATGTCCTTTTGAAGGAATGGTAGTAACCAGAAACTTGATACTATAAATACTAGTTACCAAAAATGGAAGGACAATTATCATGTGGTTAGACCCCGGCGCTCTGCCGTACTAAATAATTTAGTACATTGGCCTAAAGAAAATAGGGGGACAATAATCCGAAAATATGGATTACTTCCATAGGCCTACACCATCTTGCAAGTCAGTGAATTATCGAATATTCGGTTTTACATGTGAATATATGATTCTCACAGAAGTTGAAATCCTGCAATACAACACGGCTAGATGACACGATCCGATGTAATTTACCCTAAAATGCATCGTGCGTCGGCCGGGAATCGAACCGGATCGACTGCTTGGAAGGCAACCATGCTGACCATTACACCACCGACGCAGTGGATAATGACAACAACACGGGTACATTGGCCTAAAGAAAGAGCTGATCACACATTTTTGCTATTTCAGTAAACTCCTCATCTTACACGGTACTCTTGACGATATCAATGGCCATCTTTTAAGAGACACAGTTTGTGACACCATAAATAAATGACCGAAATTGAACATAGGCTCTAATATAGATAAATTTATCAAAATCGACTTTTTTAAACAATCGCATTGTTTTCGACTACACAATAATACCCCATATTGTGGAATAGCGTGACAGTTGTTTTATCTATATACGAACACGTAAAGTGACATTAATTGGCTATCGAGAAGGATTATTCATGTTGAGAAATAGGAGAACGAGGAGTAAAAGTTAACATCACCATGCAGTTCATGGGGTGAAGTCCACAGTAGACCCCTCGTTGCTGGAAATAGGCCCTTGGTACAGCCCTTTCATCTTTCGTAGTTGCCAAACCCTCCAGAAACCCCATATAAAAGTATATATTTTCTTTATGGGAATGCTCATACCATTAATTCAACATACAAGCCAATTATGCAAATTTAACCTGGACCAATTTCTTCCCTCGGTATCTACTCCATAGTTTTTGGAAAACCTATTGAAAGCCACCCACCCGTATATGTCCTTTTGAAGGAATGGTAGTAACCAGAAACTTGATACTATAAGTACTAGTTACCAAAAATGGAAGGACAATTATCATGTGGTTAGACCCCGGCGCTCTGCCGTACTAAATAATTTAGTACATTGGCCTAAAGAAAATGGGGGGACAATAATCCGAAAATATGGATTACTTCCATAGGCCTACACCATCTTGCAAGTCAGTGAATTAACGAATATTCGGTTTTACATGTGAATATATGATTCTCACAGAAGTTGAAATCCTGCAATACAACACGGCTAGATGACACGATCCGATGTAATTTACCCTAAAATGCATCGTGCGTCGGCCAGGAATCGAACCCGGATCGACTGCTTGGAAGGCAACCATGCTGACCATCACTGGGTGAAATGTGCCAGTTTCCGAATTCGGAAACAGGGCGGAAACTGGGTGGAAACAACCGGATTCCATCCAGTTTCCGCTCAGTTTCCGCATAGTTTCCAAATTGTAAACTGGATAGATACAAGATGGAAACTGCACGGAAACCATGGAGCACCCCAAGCGGAAACTGAGCGGAACCCAGGATTCCGGAGGTGCGGAATAGTGAACGTGTTACACTTTCCAAGCTGTTTCCGCCAAGATTCCGCAGCGGAAATTATGCGGAATCTGGGCCGGAAACAGGATTGAAACCGGTTGGAAACTGTAACACTCTGCTGGTTTCCGCACTGGAAACAGCGCGGAAACTGGCTGGAAATATGAAAAATCCAAATACAGCTGTGCGGAAAATAAGCGGAAACAGGTTGGAAACAGGCCGTCCTTAAAAGGTTTCCAACCAGTTTCCGCCTACTTTCCGACTAAGTTTCCAAATTGTAAACTGGACAGAAACAAGACAGAAACTGGGCGGAAACCATGGAGCATGCCAAGCGGAAACTGAACGGAACCCAGGATTCCGGAGGTGCGGAATAGTGGACGTGTTACAGTTTCCAAGCTGTTTCCGCCAAGATTCCGCAGCGGAAATTATGCGGAATCTGGGCCGGAAACAGGATTGAAACCGGTTGGAAACTGTAACACTCCGCTGGTTTCCGCACTGGAAACAGTGCGGAAACAGGCTGGAAATATGAAATATCCAAATAGAGCTGTGCGGAAAATAAGCGGAAACAGGTTGGAAACAGACCGTGCTAAAAGGTTTCCAACCAGTTTCCGCCTAGTTTCCGACTAAGTTTCCAAATTGTAAACTGGACAGATACAAGATGGAAACTGCACGGAAACCATGGAGCATGCCAAGCAGAAACTGAGCGGAAACAGGTTGGAAACAGACCGTGCTTAAAAGGTTTCCAACCAGTTTCCGCCTAGTTTCCGACTAAGTTTCCAAATTATAAACTGGACAGAAACTGGGCGGAAACCATGGAGCACCCCAAGCGGAAACTGAGCGGAACCCAGGATTCCGGAGGTGCGGAATAGTGGACGTGTTACAGTTTCCAAGCTGTTTCCGCCAAGATTCCGTAGCGGAAATTATGCGGAATCTGGGCCGGAAACAGGATTGAAACCGGTTGGAAACTGCAACACTGGTTTCCGCACTGGAAACAGCGCGGAAACGGGCTGGAAATATGAAATATCCAAATAGAGCTGTGCGGAAAATAAGCGGAAACAGGTTGGAAACAGACCGTGTTAGTCGCCTAGTTTCCGACTAAGTTTCCAAATTGTAAACTGGACAGAAACTGGGCGGAAACCATGGAGCATGCCAAGCGGAAACCGAGCGGAACCCAGGATTCCGGAGCTGCGGAATAGTTACAGTTCCCAAGCTGTTTCCGCCAAGATTCCGCAGCGGAAATCATGTCGAAAGTGGGCCGGAAACAGGATTGAAACTGGTTGGAAACTGTAACACTCTGTTGGTTTCCGCAATAGAAACGGAACGGAAACAGGCTGGAAACATGAAATACCTGAATAGAGCGGTGCGGAAAATAAGCGGAAATGTTAGTTTATACAAAAGAAAAGTCAGTGGTAAAATGTTCAATATTTATTTACATTCAGATTGGTATACAGTTCTTTGATCCTGAAATATCAGTGCATTGGAGAATAAGATGTCAAACCAACAAGTTAACAATGGATGATTCTGGCGCCATTCTACTCTAATGTAAACACATTAAACTAAATACTTTCAAGGTGAAATGCAAAGGTTTGTCTACATCACTTGATATTTGCAGTAAGATTGGAGAAATAATGTGTATATTAATTTCATTTCAGTTTTAAAACATTTGCTTAAGCCTAATGAAGTTAAAAACTAAAAAAATGTAAAGCTGTATTATTTACGAAATTTCGATCCGTACATGATTACCTCCCCCTGGGGGCGCTGCGATATGTGACGTAGCAGTGGAACCAGCACAGTCTGCACAACATGATGTAGCTGCATTGTATGGAAATACCTCACATAGATAAGCTAGGCTATTGCTCACGAAGCCTTTACTTGTGTCATTCACGTTCACTGGAACGTATCACAGGTTGGTGATCATTCGCTATGGGGGATAAAAGAAAAAGTCGGAATTTACCAATCTATATTTCCGATTCTCTCGGTATGACTGTCGCCCACGGCACCTGCAGTGTCACTGATTCTATCGTTGTCTGAAGGTTCTTTGTTCACAATAGGTTCGTGTTGGTAAGGCAGGGGCACCCCTGCATTAACCATTGCCGTGAATTCTTCTTAATTCCTCGTCAGAAGAAGAGGAAGAAGTGTAAGAAAATTCCTCTGCATCACTGTCGTCTACATTCATGTTAGCCGCCATTTTTTTCTGGTGGAAAAGCTCCGAGTCAAGGGGAGATAAGCGATGCCATGTTTTAAAGCCGCTGATCATACACGTGTTTTATTTCTCTTTAAAAAATAAAACTTATCACCAGATTTCGTTCATTGATGGTTGTATAATTTATTATCATCATAAAAAGGAAAGGGAAATGCTTTTTCTTACTTTTAATACCTTTGCATTTCACCTTTAATACGAAGCTGCGCATCAAAAAACCCATACATTCATAATGTATTCAATTTGAACCAAGATGTCAGGAACACCAAGCAGTCAAGTCACAAATATACAGATTATCAAAAGTTTTCCAATTAGAAATGACCCCTAAGATTTCCGTCCAATCAGAGAAACCGGTATTCATTACATAAATTCCTTGATGCATCAATATGATCAATGATGTATACCAAATTTTACATCGTGCATTTGAACAGTATCAGAGATAGAGATCACTAATGATTTCGCATAAATTAAAGATGGCCGCCCATCCTTCCCGCCACTCAGAGGAACTGATGTGGTTATTCATTGAAAGTCTCTTGATACATTGATGCTGTGAACCAAGTTTCGTATAGAACACTGAAATGGTATCAGAGATATACATCATTAAAGATTTTGCATAAATTAAAGATGGCCACCAAGGTTTCCGCCTAATCAGAGAAACCAGAACTGTCATTTGTCGTCTCTTGATGCATCGATGATGTATACCAAATTTTACATCGAGCACTTGAACGCCAGAGAACGAGATCATTATTGATTTTGCATAAATTAAAGATGGCCACCCATCCTTCACCCCACTCAGAGGAACTGACGTGGTTATTCATTGCAAGTCAGTTGATACATTGATGCTGTATACCAAGTTTGTTATAGAACACTTAAATTAGATCAGAGATATATATCATTAAAGTTTTTGCATAAATTAAAGATGGCCGCCTAGGTTTTCGATCAATCAGGTCCCGATTCAAAGTATCTGGATGCATCGATGATGTATACCAACTTTCATATAAAACAACTGAATGGTAACAGAGATATGTATCATTATCGATTTCGCATAAATTAAAGATGGCCTCCAGGATTTCCAGCTAATCAGAAAAGCCGGTTTGGTAATTCATTTAAAGTTGCTTGATGTATCGATGATGTATACCATCTTTCGTATTGAACAGTTGAATGGTTTCCGAGATATGGATCATTATCCATTTCACATAAAATTAAAGATGGCCGCCAAGGTTTTCACCCAATCAGGTCCCAATTAAATAGGCTTCTGGTCCTTGACTAGGTAAATAAGCATACCAAATTTGAAATTCTTCAGTGGAACCGTTCTCCGGCTATCTCGCTCACGTACGGACGTACGGACAGACGGACATACAAGACGACAATACCCCATGGCCAAAATTGGCCGAGGGGTAATAAAACAGTCCATGAACAAGTGTAATATTCAGTCCATCAAATGCAACATGGGTGTAACATGAAACAGTGGTACCTTAAAGATGTAATCAGCCTCAAAATGGATGGATTTTGTAAACTCTCCCCTGTACGTTTTTTCAGCAGGGAAGATTATCAAATCATCATATGTATTATATTTGATGACAGTTGGATCGTCATATACAACGAATGCAAGAATATCATGTCAGAGAAATATGTAACTCTGCCCGCTTCGACGGCTTTTCTGTCTCGCCATCGAGTGTGTGTTGTACGCGGAGAGAAAAATGACGTCACTGCGTGACGTATGGGTGACGTGGCGACGCTCACGAATTTGAATGCTGCACAGCTGCAGCCATGGGATAGCGTAATGGCTCGTGCCTACGGTTCGGTGATGTCGCATAGCATACGTTGGTAGAATGCACCATACGTGTATACGCTTGCTGACACGGCCGTGGAAAAATAAACGGCATGCCATGCTGTTTATTTTTTAAGATCAACTCCTTCTATTTTCTCGTGAATGGTAGAAACAAGTTTAGTTTCTTGTGGTCAGATGTGTTTCATTTTGTACCTGTTGTAACATATGTCACTTTCGTTAAGTTTGAGAGACATCGATTTCAGCCCAGATTTGAGGCTGATTACATCTTTAAGCTTTGTTGCCACAGTTTACATGTAGGACATATCAAGAACAAACTTCATCTGTCTCCTGTTAACACGGTCGTTCGATTTGCCAAGATTCTTGGTCCGGTGATCCTTTGCGAAATGTCAAACAACAACAACACCGACATAACGTCATAATTGAAAATTAATCGCAACAATACAAACAGACGATGTCACGTCTCAAACGCGTCACCTGTGTGACGTCGGGTCACATGCATGATCTCCACAGATATGTCTACGTTATGTTCCATGTTCTATGAGTTCGTACATTATCCAATAGGAAGCCGTAATGCTGACCGTGCAACCAGAGTCTGTAGGGAGAACAGGACCGGATGACTGGATTCGAGATTGATATCTCTAGTGGTCCTTTCACTTAGTAATATTTTCCCGTGTTCACTGAAGTCCAAGTAATCATTTTCACTTCACTTGGAGCAACTGGCACCTGCAGGATAGCATCTTTATAGCACCTCTCTTCGCTTATTGGTCTATCAGGGTAAACAGATGTCAGGATCACCAAGGGGAATGTTACTTGCTCGTCTTATTCTGTACTTCTCAACAACATTCTGTAAAAATCAAAAGTTTTATTAAGGTTAGTCTTTAGAGTGAAAACTAAATCGAAATGGTCTATAAGGCCAGGCTATGCAATACTGGTAATTCATGAGGCAGTGGATGGGAAAGTTGACATCATATTCTGGCTGTCAGGCCTAGGCTTCTAATAAAGCTCTGCAAATGACAAGATACTGATATTGCGTGCCCTGTAAAATTTGTCTTTCAAAAATGCAATACAATTCAACAAGGAATACATAGTGAATCCTCTGATGTTTCATATGGCCCGTAGAGCAGACTCTGTAATGAAATAGCATATGTAAAATAAACATAACCAGGTAATGAGATGGCAGAAGGTGCCATCCATGAAGTACGTACTCCAAAGATAGTGCCGTGGCACTGTAGCTCATCTGAATGTAGCTGGAGAAAGTGGCTTAAGATATTTTTCAACACAGAAAGAGCTGCAACATGAGAACTAGCAGTGAAAAGAAAATCCAAAATGGCGACCAGGCAGCCATAATAATTAATTATGCAAATCAGGTCAAAGCTGCATAACTAGACCGCACGGGAGACCTATGTATCAATTTTGAGATTGAGATTCAGTAAGTCATGAAAACGCAGCAAGGAAGCAATCAAAGATTGCTCAATTGTATGCCCCCCTTTCGCTTTAATCCGACACTGCTCCACCATTGTTCTGTTTTGTATTGGTCTGTGGAGGCCTAATTTGGCTAATTATAAAAATTCTGTTTCAGTCACTTTTTTCGGCATGCCTCGCATAATACATGTACATATTCCACCAGAGACTTTCGCCAAATTCACAAATGTGACCTGGTCATGAGACCTACATTCCTTGGGAGTATATTGTGGTGAAATTATGAAGCGATCGTGAACTTTGAATTTTGCATCCAATTCACTCTTTTTGGGGCAATTTCATATTTCAGGACCTATGTGATCTACTTTGGAATGTGCTTTGGACAAATAAATATATCCCATTCATTTAGGTTTGATGAACAAAAGGCCATAACTCTTGAAAATATAACCGAAAGCAGAGAAACTTCACGCTGCACAACTATGGGGTACTGACCACATATCATGCAAATTCCATAGTTGTCCATACAATATTAACTGAGATCCAGCCCGGACAAGTCCCAATTCACAAAGAGTTCAAGAACAAAAGGGCCATAACTCTTGAAATATACGCGAAATGCGGAGAAACTTCACACTGCACAACTACAGGGCACTCACCACATATCCTGCAAATTCCATACAATATTAACCGAGATCCAGCCTGGACAAGTCCCAATTCACAAAGACTTGATGAACAAAGGGCTCAAACTTCGATGATTATCAGTGTGAAACAGCGGGGTTTTCCCCGCGACGCACAGCTTTCAATCTCGAGATAACGTAACGAGGTTTCTGACTGGCCGCCTTATCAGGACCCAGCCAATCACAACGCCAGTATTTGAATACCTTGCTTCAAGCAAATATGGCGGACAGAAATGTTTCCGTACACAACTACGTAACGGTCCTTCGATAAGACAGATTAATCCTTCTCAGAGTTGGGGCGGATCAACGATGTGAAGGAATGGAATTCGGAAATAAACAACCTGTATTCATAAAGTATAGTAGCAGAGTACGGCTTTAAGGAAGAGACGGGGCGCGGTCTAAATGGGGCAGGGCGCATTTTCGGGCATCCCAGAAGGGGCGGGGCGCGCTCTGAGGGGGGCGGGGCGGAGCGCCCCTCTGGTTTACTCAAGCGAGGGGTCTGCCAACAATACTCTGTCAGCAGTGTTTATAAGCTGTGTTGTGTTCTGGAATCCTAGCCTGCTTTACAAACTGCTCAAAACTTTATACATGACCATGGGCCTATTCCACACTGGTAAATTTCAACTTTCTTTTCAATAAAAAATTAACCCAGAAAGATTAAGAAAATGAAAAAAAAAATACTCATCAATATCGGTTTACCCAGTGATGTTAACGGATGCATGAGCTGTAATGGCACTGCTGTACCAGTGAAACATGGAATAGTTCCTGGAGCCGACTAGGGATCATCTGAAATTAACATTACACATGTGTCACATACATTTTACTTTCACTACACGAGGCCAAATTATGCAGAAGGCAAGCTACATACCGGTATTAAAAAATATATTCTGACAAGATCCGAGATTATGGAATACGTGTAATTCTAAATTCTAAAGAATAATTCACTATTTGTATATATTGTAAATCATGTCTGGAGAGAGGCCTTCCAGTCTCACATGTGCTAGCCTACCCGATACAGGCGATACAGACAACAATGACCCCCATCAACCCCGGGACACAGTGCTCTTCTTTTACGTAGATTTACCATATTAAATCAAATGAGAGGTGACGTAAAGGTGCGACGGTTATGAGAACGGGGTCTTAAATTGCGCGTATTTCGCAGTTTAGAGACTGAAGACACATGGACCAGGTGGCGAGGTTGAAATATTGACGGTAAGTATAATAAAATGCAACCTAAAAGTATAATACGCATCTGTAACATCGATCAGTCGCATATTTGTTATCTTTGTGAGCATTATGGCCTGTTTCTGGGATTAAAATTGGCCGACAAGTGTTATTTTGAAGCTGTGTACTTTCACTATCAGTGCTTCCCAGACAAAGAAAAGGTCGTCTTGCGCATGCACAAATACCCTGTTCAGCTCATGTCATTAAACGGCGGGAATGTTCTGACAGAAAATACGCTTTTGTATATCGCTTCAAGTGCATTCGCTTCAATGAACTAAATGCCCTTATTCAAATTTAGTTTCTTTCATTCTTAATCACCGAGTTGTACACTTATGATGATGTGTAGGTTTAAAAAATTATTCCAAATGAATTCTTAAGTTAATTTTCTTAGATGGGGTCATCTTTTTCCTTTTTTCCAGAAAGTAGCGGCGAGAGTTATTTGCCCTTGAGTGACTTGTGTTCCCCCGGTATGCAACTGAACCAGACGACATTTATGTTTTTCCATTGTACTACTTCCAATCCAAGGATTAATAAAATATATAGTTTTAGTGTATTCAAGTCTTTTGTGAAATTCATGTAGCATAGCTACTTTAGACGAGAAATGTCTGCTAACTGTATACTTGGACACAAAATTTGTACCACTCACGTATCTGTCAATATCTTTCAGGGCTTGTCCTTTAACAGTCTGTCTCCGTGTTTGGCACACAAAACATCTCTCGACCATCGATCTTCTGTGTCATAGTCGATCAACCCGCCTGTATTCCACGTTAAAAAAGTTGCCAATTGTACACTATTTCCTTTACCGATGGCCATAACAAATTGTATAGAAGGATCATCCAATTTCAGTCCAAATTAAAGTTCATTTGCGTAATTCAATATAGTTCAAAATCAAAAATGGCGGCTGAACTGGGTGCGTTACAAATTTTTACTCACAAACGGACCGAAACACATTTTTGATAAAGTTGAATGCGATCAATGTAATATGGTACAATTTATTTAATTAAAAGAAATCAAATTGGTTTTAGATTATAGATAATCATGTATGTGTACGATAGGAAATGTTTTTGACGTAAATTGTCATTTAGAGCAGTATATTGAAAACCACGAGAAATACGGATTCCGGACTAGAGTTCAAGTTGGCATTTTCGATTGACTGCAGGCCACTAAATCTACCACAAACGAAAAAAGAGTTCTCCGTTCTGTCGTCTGACTCACAACAACAACCACCTGACCACAGGAGTTGATATTTTTGTTCTTTTGTACCGTTCTCGGCGTGCGCGATTTATCACGCCCCTGAGAATAAAATCAGGCGCGCTGTGGTGCGTGATCACACTCGCGCACCTCAAAAACGAAAGACTAAACCTGAAAATGAAATTTGAATTTATCGGTTACTCACCTGGTTCTGTCGCTTCCTTTGTACTGGCATCCATCCTTGCAACCTCATCTTGACAAGCATTTCTTTCCATTTATAGCAGTAATACTAGAATATCTTTGCACAAAATTTCTCGCCCATGTCGAAGTTGTATAATATGACAAGAGACTGTTTTGATTAAAACCTTGCAAAACAGCATAACACCAAAGATATGATGGATAATTCTCACAATTTAGAAAACCTGTTTTCTTCAATTCTCCATAGACATTGCATTTTGCACACATGATAGTGAAAACACCTAAATTGTTCAAATAGAATTGCCCAGCCTTTGTGCTCATGGTATCTGTGGTGGAGAAAGTCCCACTGTTCAGTTACAGACGGTGGCAATAGCTCCGGTGTAGCCTTGTTCCATACTACGTGAGAACAACGCTACGGCTGTAAACCAGTCACCAGATCGAGTTGTTGGGAAATTGCCATACAGGCAATATTTGCCGACCCAATTGACCATAACCAATAAAATAGTTCGATTCTATGTCCACTTACCTTTCATAAAAATCCTTGTTTATGAGTGACCGTCCGTTTTTAGCTTGGCAAGAGATCGAAACTCGGATGAGGGGGGTAAAACTGTCCACATCTCCGCCATCTTTACATCGATAAGTTTTACATGGACAGTTTAACCCCCCTCGTCAAAGTTTCGATCTCTTGCCAAGCTAAAAACGAACGGTCACTCGTAAACAAGGATTTTTATGAAAGGTAAGTGGACATAGAATCGAATTATTTTATTGGTTATGGTCAACTGGTTCGGCAAATATTGCCCGTACGGCAATTTCCCAACAACTCGATCTGGTGACTGGTTTACAGCCGTAGCGTTGTTCTCACATAGTATGGAACAAGGCTACACCGGAGCTAGGGTGGCAAGGTCTTGCAGGCTAAAGCATGTACACCCAAGTTCATATGCAAATATTCTTCCAAAGCCAAAGAACTGGGAAACACTGAAGGAATCAATGCAATGGGCTTGTAAATGCAGGTCACCTGTAGAATCCAGATCCCAATTTGTATGCAAATACTCAAAGCCCCAAACAAAAGTTTCTGCCAGTCAAGATTGTCAGAGGCAGCCTGCCACTCATTTACGTTTCAAATACATGTTTCCTGAATAGACTGCAGTCACTGGCTTGATACAATGACTTTGGTTTAAATGCCTATCTGACAGGTATAGTGAATATTCATCCCCAAAATACTTTTGGAGAATTAAAAAACAAATGTTCAATATATTTCCCATTATACTGTAAATGTTAAATAATTTGATATAACTGTGTTGCTTTCTAAAATCTCTTCGACATGGGCGAAGCATTTGTTGGAAATATGTTTCAATATTGCTGTGCACATGGGAGCCCAAGCTTGTATCTTTGTTATATTTTGAGTGCCTAAATGGATGCCAGCACAAAGGCCTTAAGAAATTATTCTGGCAAACAATGGAAGTTTAACAGGCATAGTGGACTAAAATACATATACAGGACAGTATCATAACAAAGTTAGCCACAAAATTACCTAATTAGTCCAACGTCTATCGTGTCTTTATTTTCTTAAGACCTCAATTTACAAACCAGATATAATAATAATAGAGTCTACATTATTGCAGACTCAATATTCATGTACAGATGTTGTAGGGCATAGGCCTATGCAAAATAAACAGCGGGCCTTCAGGCCGGAGCGGCAACCCAAGGGTCAAAGCGGAACCTCTAGTTCCTTAATTGATGTGCGCTCAAAACGGCTCCTCTGATACTCTTGTAGAAATTCTTGGTATATTGTTCGTTGTAAATTTAAGGACAGCTTTCCGTCCAGTCTCCGTTCACCGGAATCTTAGCGGAAACGTATGCCAGTTTCCGACCTGTTTCTGCGCAACCGGAAACAGGCTAGAAACTTAATAGCAGTTTCCGGTCCATTTCCGCTGCATTGGAAACAGAGCGGAAACTGACATCAGTTTTTGTCCAGTTTCCATGTACCGGAATCTGGGCGGAAACCTAGGCTCGTTTCTGATCTGTTTCGCTCAAGGAAACCGGCTGAAACTTGAATAGCAGTTTCCAGTCTTTCATTTCGCTGGATTGAAACATGGGGAAACTCAAGTGTTGGCTCTCGAGCCTCGTTTCTGCTGAGCTGAAACAGGTCTGAAACTCACCAGTTTCCTCTAGAATCCAAATCCATTGAAAACATGACCGGAAAACCCAACATCAGTTTCATCCGGTTTCCGTTGAAGCGTAATCTGGGCGGAAATTTAAGGACAGCTTTGTCCAGTCTCCGTGCGGCATCTGAATCTTAGCGGAAACCTATGTCAGTTTCCGACCTTGTTTCTGCGCAACCGGAAACAGGCTAGAAACTTCGATAGCAGTTTCCGGTCCATTTTGGCCCATTTC